>LNAC01000249.1:1466734-1481024 GCA_002007465.1 Ailurus styani
CATAATTAGATAATATTTCTCCCCACCCACCCACCCATCTGTGTTCCCTTCTAGTACTTGTATGGTTTCATTTGTATGCATTGAAATCTCTGATCCATTTAGAGTTATTCTGATGTATAGTATGAGACATGGATCCAATTTCATGTTTTTTCAATGGCTATCCGGTTGTCCCAACATTTATAAAAAAGTCCATAATTGCCCCCAGCAAATTGGGATGTCACCCTTACCTTAATTTTTCTATATATACTTGAATCTCTTTCATGGCTTTCTATTCTGTTCTGTTGCTCTGTGTCTCTTCATGTGCCAGTACCACACTAATTAATCATAGAATTTTTTCAGTATGTTTAATATCTGGGAGAGTTACTCCCCCTCATTGTTCTTTTTTAAAGGTTTTCCATCTCTTCTTACATGTTCATTTTTCCATGAGAACTTTAGAATCAACTTATCCAGCTCCAGGAAAGTGAAACACAACTTGTACTACATTAAATTTCAATATTAACTTGGGGGAAGATGTTGCTGTCTTTATGATGTTGAGTCATCCTATCCAAAAACAAAGGATGTCTTTATATTTGTTCAAAACTATGTGTGTCTTTCAGTTTTAAAAAATTTTCTCTGTATAGCCTTTGTACATTTCTTGTTGTTTATTTCTAAGTTTTTAATCTTTTTCGTTGCTAATACAAATGGGGTTTCTCTTTGGTTTTATCTTCTGATTATTGTTTGTGAGAGTGATTTATTTTTTTTAACTTTATATCCTGTTACCTTACTGAATTATTATTATAGTGCTTGTTTTTTTTATCATTGATTTTCTTGGGTTTTCTATACATATATAAATATATACATAAATAAATCTTCAAATAGAGGTAGTTTTACTTTTTCTTTTTTTTAAAAAAGATTTTATTTATTTGACAGAGAGAGATTACAAGTAGGCTGAGAGGCAGGCAGAGAGAGAGGAGGAAGCAGGCTCCCTGCTGAGCAGGGAGCCCAATGCGGGGTTCGATCCCATGACCATGAGATCATGACCTGAGCCGAAGGCAGAGGCTTTAACCCACGGAGCCACCCAGGCACCCCAGTTTTACTTTTTCATTTTTTACATCTGTTTTCTCCTAATTGCACTGGCCTGTACCTACAATATTAAACAATGTTAAATAAATAGTTCCTGACCTTAGTTAAATCAGCTCCAATATGGGTTTCCCCTGCTATCCGAAGGTAGAGTGTTCTGTGAAAGCTTTCTAAGCTAAAATGGCATAAAGTGATGAAGCAGTTACCATATCATAAAAGTGAAAATCCTTTTCAGCTTTATTTCAGTAAGTGAAAACAGGTACTAATATAGGTCTTTTGTAAAAGCGAAGTGGCATAAAGTGAACATTCAGGTAGCGGGGGAAACCTGTATTTTCTGTTAGGTAAGGTGCTAGGTATCTGGCTGGGATGTATGTATGTGATCATGTTATTAAGTATCCATCAATTCCTATTTTATTTTTATGACTTTACTTTTTAGCTTATGAGTCTTTACCGTACCTGGAATTTAACTCTGTATAAGGAGTAAGGTAGAATTTTTTTCTATTTTCCATTACTTTCTGCTTTTAGCTTTATTAACTTCCATCTGCTTTCCTTCGACTTATTTTCTTTTATATTCGTTCTGCCTTTTTGACAGTAAAATTCTTTAAGGTTACAGATTTTTCTGAATGTGGTTTCAGCTGCATCTTGTAGATTTTGGTATATATTCTTCTCATTTTTGTTGTTTTTTAAGTAGTTTGCCATTGATTTTTTTCTTTATTTCACTTTCATCCAGTTGTTAGCTAGGAGAGTAGGTTTCAAGTTCTAGCTAGTAGCATATTTTTTATTTAAAATGTAATTTGCAGCTGTATAGCATTGTGATTGGAGAACATGTTCTGTTCCATTTTTGGAGGTTTTTGAGGTTTATTCTGTAACCAATTTTAATACGTATTTCATGGATTCTTGAGAAGAAATTGTCCTCTTTTTGTAAGATTCAAATATATATATCCAGTAGTTTGATATTAGTATTTGATAACAACATAATTGTTAAATTATTCTGTTTATTTATATTTATGTTATATAATTATATATTGATATTCCTCTGACCTTATTTTTGTCAACTTTATGTGTTATAAACTTAAGTGGCATGTTAGAAAATCTCAATTACTTTTGTTACTAGTTTCTCTTTGAATTTTTAGTAGTTCCTTTATATTTTTGATAAGGTTTCATGACATCTTTGTAATATGTTAGGACGTTTTTCAGTGTAAATGAGCTCTCAGTCCCATTAAATATTTTTTCGGCCTCGAATTCATCCTTAATCTTAATATTACCACCTATAATTTTTGTAATTGGGTGTTCCTGCTCTGTCCTTGTCTAATTTTTATTTTTAACCTTTTTATGTTATCTTGTTTTAGATGTGTCTCCTGTACAGATTATATTATTTGAATTTTGTTTTGTCATTCAATCTGAAAGTTTTTACATTTTAAATCAATAGTGTCTTACTCTTTTATAAAATAAATAGATATGGGGAGATTGTTAACATTAATCTGGTGCGGGACAAGAAGACTGGAAAATCCAAAGGATTCTGTTTCCTTTGCTATGAAGACCAGAGGAGCACAATTCTGGCTGTTGACAATTTTAATGGGATCAAGGTGAGTGTGTTCACTAAACAGGATTTGGCTGGACTTTTCTGTATGTAAGGGTTTGGTTTAATTTCCCACCTGACTGCCACAGGTACAAGGACAGTACTGGTCATCTGGGTGTGTTGAGAGGGTTGCCGAGGTGTGGGGACATCCTGACCAGGAAATGATCCCAGGAAATAATTTCATTGGCATATGACTCTGCTAACACTTGTTCCTTTTCCTCATGTTCATCTTCCTAGGAGCATAGGTACCATGCCCCCCACTCCTAACCAAGCCTCTGGTTTCTCACCTTTCCATTCTTCTACTCCACTCTCATTTCTGATGTATTGGGCAACAAAGAGACTAGCAAATGTTGCTCTTCCATGCTATGCTCTGTCGGGATTTGGGGCTCTCTCGTGGCCTCATGCTCTAAGACAGAGCTTTGTGGGTCTGTCATACAGCTCCACTGACTTGGCATTACTGGGCCCTGGAAATTCTCTCATTAAAGTCTGATGACAAATTCTACAAAAGTAACTCATTCTGAAGTTGTTTCTCCTCTGTTGCCTCTCACTCCACCCTTGGCCTGAGAGAAGGTGATGGGCAAGTTAGGCTTATTTATGCTCTACCTGGTTCCTGTGCTTATTTAGGAAAAGCACTGCAGTTGGATAACCATTGTCATAGGTTGGGGGGGTGACTTTTGACTCGCAGAGTTTGTCACTGATTGCACGAGTATGGAACAGCTGGAGACTCTAGGACAGGATGGAACAGGTAGTAGGCTTAATTTTTAAGAGAGCCAGCAGTCAAATGGAGTCACCATAAAGGGGAGGTTTTCAAAAATGTTTTCAAAAGGGGAATAGGAAAGATGACTGACTGCTCAGGCTTAAAGGTAAGAATAAAAATCTGCTCTTGTGTGGGAATAATAACAGCCAGACTTTTAAAATTTTGGATGAATTTGCCTATAGAATAGGTATGTATCTGCCTGAATTTTTTTAAGATTTTATTTATTTGAGAGAGAGAGAGAGAGAGAGAGAGAGAGGGAGAGAGAGGAGGAGGGGGGAGGGGCACAAGGGGAGGGGGAAGCAGAACCCCTACTGAGCAGGGAGCCTGCCATGGGGCTCGATCCCGGGAGTTCGGGGTTATGACCTGAGCCAACAACGGCAGACACTCAACTAACTGAGCCACCCAGGCACTCTGCCTGAATGTTTTTAAGTGAGGGGTTAATTTTTTGTTGTTCACCCAGAGAGTTGTGATTCACAGCAATAATATCAGTGTGAGCCAGTTGTTCCAGTATGGTGGGGGTAGAGCAAGGTGTGAGAGCTTAAGAAGAGAGATCTCTTCCCCCTTCCCAGCTATTGGTCTGCCTTGGCCTCATCCTAATTGCTGTATTAAGAAAACAGCTGCACACTGCACTTGATTTCAGGAATTCTTTCTAGATGCCAGACCACGGTATGTTTTTCTGTGAATTAATGTTACAGATTGAGGGTAATTCATTGTTTATGCATGTAAATTCTCAGTTTTCCCTGCTGCTTGTGCTTTGGGGGAGCACTGCGCAGCCTTTTTTCACTTAATGACACACGTAGAACATGAAGGTTATTGCGTGGCACACTGGGGTAAACTGAGGAGACTGCCTGGTACAAGCCTCAGGGACTCCAGCTGCCCCAGGCCCCAGCTGGCTGCCCCAAGGGCTGAGCAAATTATTACCTAGGTCTGTGTGCTGTGACACACCAGTTGGGCAGGTCTGCTTTAGAGATTTCCCCAGAAACAGAATTAGCAGGAAGGTAAAGGGTGTGGTTCAAAGGCAGGTGTGCTGCAGCTGGGTTCAAATAGTTCAGTGGGAGGGCCATCCCTGCTGAAGCATTGCCTGTCTGTCTTAGATCAAAGGACGAACTATCCGAGTGGACCATGTGTCTAACTATCGAGCTCCTAAGGACTCAGAAGAAACAGATGATGTGACCAAAGAACTCCAGAAGGGCTGTGGGGCTCGCACCCCCTCAGTGAGTTCAGCTGAGGGTTCCGAAGATGACAAACTCACAAAAAAACACAAAAAAGGTAAAGCGTTAAGACCCAAGAGAAGATTCTGGGTAGTCTTAGTGTTTGTTCTTCCCAGCGTTCACTGAGAGTTGATAATCAGTTCTCAAGTATGAAGGGGAAAGGTGTGGAGAACCTTACTTTAATTGGGAAAGGAGAGATATCAGTGGAAGACTAATATTATGGGCTGAATTCTGTCTCCTCAAATTCATATGTTGAAGTGCTAATCCCCCAATACCTCAGAATGTGACTATATTTGGAGGCAGGGTCTTTAAAAAGGTAATTAAGGGTGAGAATTGCCTTATACAGCAACTTGACGTATCAAAGGGGACAGACATCCAAGTTGGCTTCTCGAAGACACTTTCTGGAAGTGTAGATTATGACTGCTTCACACTGGTGCCAACAGTGCTTTCCTTTTGCATACCCTCCCTCTCCTCCATCTTCCTCTCCTTATTGCTTGTGCCCCTTTTTCCTTCAGACAAAAAGGAAAAAAAGAGAAGAAAGAAAGACAAAGAGAAGACTGACCGAGAGGTACAGGTAGAGCAGCCAGCCTCCTGTTCACCACCCAGAAACAAGATGGCAAAGGAAAAGGATGACCCTGACTCTAAAAAGCACAGCAACAAGAACTCAGAGAGGGGTAAGAAGTCAGAGCTCAGAGAGGTGCGAAAGCACCACCCCAGCTCTCCTGAGGTCAGGGCGACCTGCCGTGGTGGAGCGGAGGACAGAGAGATGGAACCGAAGAAAGAGAAGCTGAAGCATGAACATTGGTCCTCAATCAGGAGGGAAGAAAGAGAAGAAAAGAACAGAGAGAGAGACAGAGGTCGAAGCTCAGACACACATTCCAGCTGGCCCAATGAGCGCTCTGAGGGGCGTAGTCAGAGAAGTAGAAGTAGGAGCCGAGAGAGGTCGCATAGGCGGAAGAGGGCCCGGCACTCGCGGGACCGGGAGTCCTCTAACCACGGTGACCACAGGCACCACTGAAGCTGCGGCCTGTCTGACGGCCTGCTAGAACTGGAAATGAACGTGGTCTTTAAAATGCAGTCATACTCAGTTACGCTTTTACTTTTCCCGTAAGTAAAATCTCTGAGGCTGAATTCTTCCAATCCCTTGAGTATTACTCATGGAGAGCTGTAGTTTTAACAGCCACAGAGCCTGGATTTTTGAGTGAAATGTATTGTTCCTGGGAATATGCTCAGTACTTACCAGAGGAGGTATCCTAAATTTGGTTTCATAAATGTGGCCCTTGAATTTACGACCCTCGTTTATGATGAAATTGCCAGGAAAGGGGAAATACCAGGCAATTCTAGAATTCTGGTCTTTGTGCTAGAGGTGTAGGTGACCTTTCCAGTTGGCAGGTACAGCTGTAGCATAGGGAAGGGCAGTTTAACTAGGTCTGGACAACTTGATGTGAATGCGATAGTGATTCTTAACACCAGGCTGCTCCCTCTGCATCCCACCCTCCTTTGAAAAAAAAATTTTTAAATGTCTCTTTTTTAACATACACACATACCTTGCTATTTATTTATTTATTTATTTGTATCGAGGTCAAATTCACATAATGTCAAATTAACCGTTTTAAAGGGAACAATTCAGTGACATTTGGTACATTCACGGTGTATCAAACCACCACCCCTGTGTAGTTCCGAAACATTTCCATCACCCCAGAATGAAACCCTGTGCCCAGGAAGCAGTTACTCTCCATTTCCTCCTCCTTGTCCCTGTCGACTTCCAATCTGCTTTCTGTTTATGAGGAACTACCTTTTCTGGACATTTTATATAAGTGGAATCATACAACATATGGCCTTTTGTGTCTGGGGTCACTTATGTGTTTTTGAGGCTCATCCATGTTGTAGGATGGATCAGTACTTTGTTCCTTTTTATTTTTTTTAAAGATTTTTAAAAATCTCTTTGTCAGAGAGAGCACAAGCAAGGGGAGCAGCAGGCAGAGGGAGAGGGAGAAGCAGCCTCCTTGCTGAGCAAGAATCAATCCCAGGATCCTGTGATCATGACCTGAGCTGAAGGCAGATGCCTAATCAACTGAGCCACCCAGGTGTCCCAGTACTTTGTTCCTTTTTTATGGCTGAATAATATCCCATTGTATGGATAGACCACATTTTATTTATCCATTCCTCAGTGGATGGACATTTGGGTTGTTTCTACCTTTTGGCTAGCCAGCTCCCTTTCCATATTTGAGGAATACCAGGCTACTTGTGGGCCAAGTTTCCTTTTCAAGTAGCTGTCCTTGCTGAGATGGGAACACTTTGTCAGGTTCATTGCGTATCTCTCTGGTCTCCTTGGGAGTTTTTTCTCATCTGGAGAATCTTGTCCTTTTATTTTATCAATCAGTCCTTTATGAGTTAGGTAGGAATTAGTTCACAGGACCTTGATACTGCTGCTGAATCACTAAAATTGAACTTCTGACCCTTCAGAATAAAGGAATAGAGCTTTAGTGAGCACATTTAATTAGTTTACCTGGTATCTTAGTTTGGGTCCAAGATTAGATGTGTGAGAGATTTTTTTAGGGGACAGTGCCCATGAAAGAAAATGAGAAAGGGGGTTGGAGGAGTCTGGGAAAGCAGTCTGACTCTGATAGAGGACTAATATTTGGAGCAGTGGGAAGGCAAGAAGGAAGGTTGGGTAGGAAAAGTCTCACAATGCTGTGGAGTTCTGAGAATGTGTCAGCAAGACCAATGATAAGGTGAGTCCTTGAGCCAAAGCACCTGTCATGAGGAGTCCCACTAGATCTGCCTTGGGAAGCAGGAGTCCTTGCTGTTGGGCCTTCATCAGCCGTGTGGCACTGTGTTTATGTGTCCATTATGCCGGTTGTGTGGTAACCACTGACAAAAGGCCCGTGCACCTGGCTCAGGCATTTTGTCTGCTGGGCAGTTTAGTGCCTCTTCCATGGTGGATGCTCTGATGGCTGTTAGCATGGGATACAGAAATATTCACAGTTTGCCTCCTCGCACATGTCAGTCCACGGTCTTTACACCAGCCCTCCTTGTCTCTGATCTTCAGTCCTGGTCCTTCTAGTCTCCCAGCAAGGCAGCCAGGCCATCGGCCACTGCCCAAGAGTCTGTGTATATCTGATGAATATTCTCACTTTAGGTTACTTCTTTTACACCAAGTCAGGTGCAACTCCTTGAGGTCCTGTCCATTGGAAAAATCTTCCTTCTCCATCCCCTGAATGTGGCTGTAATGCAGATACCATTCCTCTTCATTTTGTGCCCACATACTGAGCTGACCCACCTATAAACCAAGCTCAAGCTGTTTTCTGCCTCAGCTGGTCATACAGGAGCCCCCATTGGGCTATAGGTGCAAAGTTACAGGGGCTACCATTCTCTGCGGCTTTTAGGTTCTTAGTGGTTGCACTGGTTTACTCTGTCTCCCTGAGATGTAATATTGTTTTGATACATGTATCAATTAGGGTTTTACCAGGAAAACAATGAGTAGGTTATATGTATCCTGCTGTAAGCCATTTCCTAATGAGAAAGCATACAGGCATAACCTCCTTTTATTGCGCTTTGCTTAATTGTGCTTCACAGATAATTGGTTTTGTTGTTGTTGTTTTTTACAAATTTAAGGCTTTGTGACAGCCCTGTGTTGAATAAGTCTCAGTGTCATTTTTCCAACGTTTTCTCACTTCGTTTCTCTGTGAGATTTTGGTAATCACAGCATTTCAAAATTTTCATTATTATTACGTTTGTTATGGTGATCTGTGGTTATGTGGATTAGTGGTTATGATTCACTGAAGGCTCAGATGGTAGTTAGTATTTTTTAGCAATAAAGTATTTTTAAATTAAGGCATGCTTATTTTTGTTTAACACGTAATGCTGTTGCACACTTAATAGACTATAGTATAAGCAAGTTTTATATACACTGGGAAGTGAAAAGATACAAGTGATTTGCTTTATTGTGGTCTGGAACTGAACCCCCAGTGGCTCTGAGGTGTGCTGGTGTGCCTGTGCCTGTGCGTGTGTGTGTGTGTGTGTATGGTAAGGAATTGAATTATGCAGTTGTGGGGACTGGTTAGGCAAGTCTGAAATTTATAGGGCAGGCTGGCAGGCTGAATTTCTCTAGGGAAATCAGTTTTGCTATTAAGTTCTTCAACTGACTGGATAAGGCCCACCCTGATTATCAAGGATAATCTTCTTTACTTAAAAATCAACCAATAGTAGATGGTAGTCACATCTACGAAATACTTTCATAGCAACATCTGGATTAATGTTTGATTGACTAGTTGGGTACTATAACCTGAGCCAAGTTGACACAGAAAAGTAACCATTTCAATTTATTCTTGTCCCCAGTGGAGGGGATAAGTTTTAGAGGTTTCCATTTGACTTTCCTCACTGTGACAGGATTAGATGTGTGAGAGATTTTTTTAGGGGACAGTGCCCATGAAAGAAAATGAGAAAGGGGGTTGGAGGAGTCTGGGAAAGCAGTCTGACTCTGATAGGCCCAGGACCCATGTGGGCATTACTCTCAAGCACCAACCCAACCCCAGTTATACCCTTGAGTAGGAAATGACCACTAGGTAGGTCTGCAGGCCCCTTGTGAATCTTGTTTCAGGCCAGGACTTCAGTTCTTACTCAGCCCTGAATCCCCCTGCCTAACAGGGTTGTGATCATGCTTCAGGTCTCTAGATATCAATGTCAACTTTGATCTCGAGTCCAGTATTCCTTGAATGTCTGGCTATTCTTCCCCATGTACATAGACGGAAGTGTAAGTGGCCACAGTACTTGGTGGCGGGGGGCAGTATTGATCATTGTCCTTTCTTCTAGGGACCCAGCTACCTCTTCCAAGTCAGAAAACAGCTGAAGTCTGGAAACTGAGCAAAGAATTAGGACTTTTTATTGGGGAAACCTCCCTCAAACCCCTGTTCCACCACTGTTGCCTTTTTCAGCTTGTAGATCTTGATACGCTTGCTGGCTCTCCCATCTGTATTATTCCTAGGGACACATCGTCCACTGCCGTCTCTGCAACTCCCTAGGTAAAGCTCTCTTGACTGCCCTTCAGGCCTTGTGGTCTGTTGTGGTATTTGGGGCCTCCTGGCTTCTGGTGGGTAGCAGCTCCACCTGGTCTCTATAACACTGGGCCCCAGCTCTCTACAGAGGAGGTCACCTCTGATTGTAGTGCTGCTGGTGCCCCCTTTCCCACTGCCTTCCTGATAGCCTTGGTGAAGGAGGTGTCCTCTGCCTCCCACTGTGCCCCCCCCCACTGTGGAACACTACCCTCTCGTGGGGTTTTTGATCTCATGCAGTCTATCCACTGCACCATGTCCGCTTCCCTCCACTTTTCCATTCCTCCTTCTGCCGTTGGTCAGGCCAGCTCAGGCATTTCTACTTTGCTCAGTGGTAGCCATCACTTTCTCCAGGCCTCTAAGAACTACCTTAGTAGAAACTTTGTGTCCCCTGTGGGTCTTTGCTAGGGGATTAAATCTGTATGGAGAATGTGCTCCCAAGTCTTGTGAATTTTTGCTTTTCCGCCACCTCTTGATATAGCATCCTTGAAATCCAAACCCAGGGCTTCCTTGGCTCTTGTCAGTACCTGTCAGCTAATTCTTGCAGCTCTTTGGTGTATACTTTCTTTTCTAGTTAGCCTAACGACTAATGTGGCCAGGTTATGCTGGGGTTTAATCCTAGTTATCAGCTCTGTAACCAGGAGAGGGGCCAGGCACAGCTTCTCCGAGGGGGATTTGAGTTGCCTCGTCGGAGCAGGCTCTGCAACATCTTTCAGCGCAGAGGAAATGCTAGCTGTTAGGAGGGAAGAGTGGTTCCCTCTGCAAACTGAAGACTTAGTGGGGGTCATAGAGCCAACACCCTGAGTAGTGTCTGGCCAGATTTTCCCACTCCATGTCTCACGGGATTTTCCAACCACTTGGAATCATGTGACCCTGACTTGTGCAAAGCAGATGCGCCATGTATTAAATGTTGAGTATCTAATCTCCCTTGAGTTGGGCCTCTCCATTATGTTCTCCCTTGGTCTGCTCCTCCACTGCAGGAGAAAGGGGCTTCGTGAGCTCTGCAGAAGCCCTCTGGCTCTCACACTTGGTCTTTAGCTACTTATTGACTGTCTTCCATTTCCATTCCCTCGGCTACAGGGTGTCCAGTACAACTTCATAGTGTCCAGCCATCTCCACCGTCTCTGTAGGCCTCATTCTTCTCATCTGTTTCAAAAATCTGAATCACCACATCTGCCAGGCCATTCTCCCAAGGTTCCCAGGTCATCTCCAGAGAAACAGTTTCTGCTCTTTAGCAGTTGGACTGCCGTCCTGTGCCTGGGACTATCTGTGTCCCACACCTCCATCAGGACAGTGTCCGTCTTGTCCACCAGGCAATGCCTGGTGCTGTCCCAGAACCCCGTCTTATCATGGCCTGTTTTCTTGGACCACCACTGGCACCACTTGTGCCAGTTTGGGTTCTCTGAGGAGCAGGTGCCAAAATGAATTAGGCAGAGAAGAGATTTACTAGGGAAAACGCTTGTGAGGGAAAATGGGTGGGGGCCAGAGGAGTCAAGGCGAGCTGCCAAACAGACTAGATGCAGGTCTAAATCCTGTGGAGGAGAGCGGGAAGGATGGAGGGCTGGGTAGGAAAGATCTTGGACTGTGTACAGTTCTAAGAACATTTGGCAAAGCAAATGTGTCTGTTGGGAGAGGCAGTCCACTGTGCGTCGTGAGCATCCTTGCACATTCTTGGTGAGGGTTTTTAAGCAAGACTTATGGATCTCCTAATACTGAGCCATTTCTGTAGGGCAAGATGACCACAGTGTGACTACCATTTAACTGCTTGCTTCCCAGGGGAGGGGCACTGGTTTGTTTTCTCATTGCTCGAAAAGTCCCAGGCCCTTGACTCCGGGTTCCTCAGCTGTCATGCAACCCACTGCATGGGTGGCATCCACCTGACCCCATTACATTGTCCTGTGGGACTTGGGACAGGGGAACCGGCAACACTACGCCAATACTCCAGCTGATGCTGTTTGTTGTGCTGTAATAAACTGTCTTGTTCTAACCCATTAAGTCTCATGTCTGTTTTCCACATTCTGGAGTGGAAGGCTGGAGTTCTTCCCTGGCAGCATCTCTGACTCTAAGTCACCAGTGAAGGGAGTCCTGTGTCTCACAGGAATGGCCTGTCTTAATATCCCTGCCACATTCAGTCACTGACTGAGAGCAGCCTGTGGGAACTTTGGCCTTGGTGGAAATGCAGGGATAATGGATTGCAGCAGCAGCAGCATTGGATTTCAGAGCTCAGCAGCTGTGGCTGTTCATCACCTGCACTGCCTGCAGTCAGAAATCTGAGTGGCGCACATACACCCTGTACCAGGCCAATCCCTGAAACAATCAGCTAGCAATTGGTTGTAGTAGATTGTTGGGAACAGTGAATGTTTATTTGTTCCTTTCATGGATTCATTTCACAGAAGACAGTTGGAATTCATTGGTGGACAAATTCCTAGTGATCTCAAGGCTGAACAGCCACACTGAATGAAGTGCTCATTAAGGATGTTTTTTGGTTCTTGCCATAGCAGTATTTCTTTCATGGTGGCCTAAATAACAGCCTAGTCTGTCTGTCTGTTCCTTTTTGCTTTCTCTAACCTATTGGGGCATGTACCTAATAAGTATCTGTCTCAGCAGTTTATGGACTCATTGAATCCTAAATTGGAAATAATCCTTATCTGGTACAGGTCATCCTTTCTGTAAACATGTTTTGAAGCTCTTTGAAAGGAATAACCTGGTCATTGTCTAAGTGGGCTTCTAGTGAAGTGTAAAGTGCTCTGCGCTGTGCTGTTAGAACCAAAGAATAGAGTTAAATGTTTCCTGATGTATTTTATTTTATCTGAAAATGTAAACTTAGAAGATGTAATTTAGGGTGTGATTATTCGCACTAGAAGGATTTAACCTAGTGTTGTTCCTTCACTAAGTGGCTCCTGATTCCTGCAAGTGTTACTGGAAACTGCATCATAAAATAGATAAGAGCAGGTCATAGTTTTCAGTAGGAAATAATCAACAATTACATTTATGATAAGCATTTGCTATTCTACAAATTAAGTATGACCAATAGTATGTCATCAAAGATATATTGGTCCCTAGATAAATCATTAAAAGTACTGAAATGATGTGCCATGTCCTATAAAGGGGCAAAACTGTATGACATATGTTAATTGTTATTCTAAAGTGTATGTGAAAAAAAAAGTTAAAGCATATGTGTACCATGCAGATATATGGCTGTTGTGATTATCTGTTTAAGGCCAGTATGCTCTCTACAATGAACTTCAGTCACAAATGTGACTACCTTTTGCCCGCTTGGGGTTTGTTTGTTTGTTTATTTATTTTGGGGTTTATCTTCCTGGTTTTATTATTTTTTTTTAATTTTATTTTTTCAGTGATCCAGGATTCATTGCTTATGCACCACACCCAGTGCTTCATGCCTTATGTGACCTCCTTAATACCCACCACCAGGCTCACCCATTCCTCTTCCCCCCTCCCCTCCATAGCACTCAGTTTGTTTCTCAGAGTCCACAGTCTCTCATGGTTTGTCTCCCCTTCCGATTTCCCCCAATTCACTTTTCCTTCCCTTCCCCTAGAGTCCTCCATTGTATTCCATATGTTCCACAAGTAAGTGAAACCATATGATAATTGACTTTCTCTGTTTGATTTATTTCACTCAGCATAATCTCCTCCAGACCCATCCATGTTGATACAAAAGCTGGGTATTCATCCTTTCTGATGGCTGAGTAATATTCCATAGTATTTATGGACCACATCTTTTTCATCCATTCGTCTGTTGAAGGGCATCTCGGCTCTTTCCACAGTTTGGTGATTGTGGCCATTGCTGCTATGAACATTGGGGTACATATGGCCCTTCTTTTCACTACATCTGTATCTATGGGTTAAATACCCAGTAGTGCAATTGCAGGGTCATAGGGTAGCTCTATTTTTAATTTTTTGAGGAATGTCCACACTGTTTTCCAAAGTGGCTGCACCAGCTTGCATTCCCACCAACAGTGAAGGAGGGTTCCCCTTTCTCCACATCCTCTCCAACACTTGTTTCCTATCCTGTTGATTTTGGCCATTCTAACTGGTGTAAGGTTGTATCTCAATGTGGTTTTGATTTGAGTTTCCCTGATGGCTAGTGATGACGAACATTTTCTTTTTCATGTGTCTGTTGGCCATTTGTATGTCTTCTTTGGAGAAGTGTCTGTTCATGTCTTCTCCCCATTTTTTGACAATGATTATCTGTTTTTTGGGCATTGAGATTGAGAAGTTCTTTATAGATCTTGGATATCAACCCTCGCTCTGTAGTGTCATTTGTGAATATCTTCTCCCATTCAGTGGTTTGCCTGTTTGTTTTGTTGACTGTTTCCTTTGCTTTGCAGAAGCTTTTTATCTGGATGAAGTCCCAGAAGTTCATTTTTGCTTTTGTTTCCTTGCCTGTAGACTCATGTCTTGAAAGAAGTTGCTGTGGCCCATGTCAAAGAGGTTACTGCCTATGTTCTCCTCTAAGAGATTCCTGCCTCACGTTGAGGTCTTTCATCCATTTCAAGTTTATCTTTGTGTATGGTGTGAGAGAATGGTCGAGTTTCATTCTTCTTCTTTTTTTTTTTAAAGATTTTATTTATTTGACACACAGAGAGAGATCAGATCACAAGTAGGCAGA
>LNAC01000249.1:1485004-1632216 GCA_002007465.1 Ailurus styani
TCTCACTTCCACCCTTAGAGATTCTATGTTGCTACTAATGGTCTTCTCCAATCTAGCCATTGCCTGGACAATTTTTACCCTGAATTCCATTTCCAACATACTGTTTAGGTCCATATCCAGTAGTTCTGTGGCAGAGTTCACAGTCTCTGATTTTTTCCTCTGCTGTGTGTTCCTCCTCCTAGTCATTTTGGTGAAAGGTGGTTGAGGGGATGAATAGCTAAGTATATTAATCACGATTCAGTCAAGGTGCCCCTTGGACAGTCTCAGAGCAATCGGAAGTCACCACCAAAAAGAAAGAGAAAAGCAAAAAAGAAAGAGAAAAAGAGAGGGAAAAAAAAGAGAAAAAGCCCAGCCAAAATGAGTCCCAATAGTAAGATTTATAAGTTACATAAACCAAAAATGAACAAACAAAAAGACTGACAAACATAAGAGACAAGAAAGAAAAAAGAATTGTCCTGCCAAATGAACCCCAAGAGTAAGATTTATATGGTACAAAAATAAAAACAAATACACAGAAACACTGACAGAAGAATAAGTTGGGAAGGTGGTTATAAACCTTTGATGTGGGCGAGGAAGGTTATTGCAGTACTTCCTGGGTATATATTGTTATCTTTATTAAAGGACTCAACTTTCCAGAGATGCAGGGAAATTAAAACTAGCTTATATATAGGGGTAATATTGAATAGGCAAAAAGGATTACCTTGAAGCCTATATCTATATAGATATATTAAAAACAAGAAAAAGAAAAAGATACCCAGGTATATGTATAAAAAAGTTTAAGTTAAAATGTTATTATGAAATATGTTGTATTAAATATCTAGTTGTAGTGGTAAGTATGTTGAAAAAATAGAATCATGAGAATGAATTAAAAAAAAGTTCTATCTATGAAATATACAGGCTTTGGGGCTATACCAGGAGCTTAATATATTGTTTTCCCCTGATATTGGGGTTTTACAGTTTTATGGGGACCCTGTGGTTATTGTCCTCTTGTCCTTTTGGCTTGACTTCGGGGGGGGGGCTGCCACATTTTTTCAGTCAGTCTTGCTTGGGCTGAGTAACCCTGCCCCCTATCAAGGGGCTGGGTTCTGAGGAAACCAGTTTTTTTGGTTTTTGTTCTCTGGAGATTTTTGTTCTTGGGAGGCTTTTTGAGGCTTTTCAGAGGGCTAGTGGAGAAAAAAAAAAACGCTGCCCCCAGTCCTTTGCCTCAGAGAGAAGCCTCCCACAGAAGGTGCACACTCCCAGCCACCATCTCCATGGTCGCCTGAGGCCCCCCGCTTGTCTCTGCACCCCTGTGCCACCAGGACCGCAAGCGATCTTGGTTCCTGGGAGCCTGGCGCTGGCCGCTGTCGGGACTGCTGTCTGGGGTCCACGCCAACGACCTGGCAGCGGTGCAAGTGGCGGATGGCTGCGGATTCAGAGACCGCGGGCCTGGGCCCACAACAGGTTCTCTCCAGCGCGGGCGGGGTGTGCTCAGCCCAGGCAGCGGAGAGCCTCGGGCCCAGGGCCCAGGGACTGCCCCCCCTCCCTCGGACTCTCTCAAGCACGGGTGGTCGCTGGCTGTGACCATCCTGGGACCGTGGGCTTAGAACTGTGTCTGTGGCCGCCCAATTCCATCAGTTGCCCCTTAAAACCTTTTGTTCTTTTTGAGTACTTTTAACCAGACTCCAAGTTAATGCTGGGCCCCCAAGCACAGGGCACTTTCGTATTGGGGTATTACTTTCCAGTGTGTCACTTCGGGTGGCTCCCTCCCCCTTCTGTTTATCCTCTGATATCAGTCCTAGGGCTCCCACCTCGCTTTACCTCACTGGTGATGATCTGCCCCAGTAGAGATCCAGAAGTGTATAATCTTACTTCTCAGGCTGATTTCATGGGTGCTCAAGAGTGTTCTGGTAGCTATTTAGCTCACTTCAGGGGACTCGAAACAGGGACTGTCACTTCTCTGCCATCTTGCACCTTCTCCTCCCAGCGTAGAAGAGTACTTTGGGGATGGTTGGAGATGACTTAGCCTCTTTAAAGAAGCCATTTTAAAAAGTCTGAACTGATGTTTTCCTTTTCATCATGCTGTAAGAAACTGAGGTATTAGATATCATTCCATAGGATTGAGTTACACGTGGCTTAAGAAGTGATGTCAATGATGATTATGATGATGTTTCTTCAGGAGAAAGGTATTTATTAGCAAGTAGATAACAACAGCAAAAAACCTTCATAATTATTAAAGTAAATCTCTATCTTTTTTCGATTATTTTTTTAGTATGCCATGATTACCAAATCGTAAAGTATATGCTGGTTGTTGTCAGAGCACACATCTTATTTTGCAGGCTGGTTTTGCTTATTTCAAATGTGCATTTCTATTTGTTTAGGTTGTTACTATCCTTATCATTTTCAGTGCCTGTGTAGCATTCTTTCTTGTTAATACAGTGTCCAGTTCCCCTTACTTGGATGGTTTTAATTTTTCATCATAATACTACTGTTATGAAGATTTTTATACAGAGTCCTTTAAAAATTTTTCCTTTTATATTATTCCCTCGGACCACCTTCCCCAAAGGGGAGTTACCAGATCCAAAAGTGCAGACAGAACCATAACTTGTCTTATTGTTAGATTGATTTCCAGAAAGATCAAATTTGTGGAACCATCAGCACTGTAGTTCAAATATAATTTTCTCCCTACATTCTGGACAACACTGGATTTTATCGTTTCCTTTTTTTCTTCTCTGAAGGGTATATTGTGATAACTTCAGGTTATTCTAATTTTTATTTTATTTCATTGCAAGTGAAGCTGTGCATTTTTACTTTTAGTACTTTCATCTATTTCTTTACATTAAATGGTTCCATCTCCAAGGAGTGTAGCTACTAGGTCAAACATGTTTAGTGTATTTTGGCCAGCAGGTTTCGAATCACTGTGGGAGGCATCTTTCCTCCCATTGTGGTGCTTACCTTTTGACATTTAGTTCATTTGACAAAAAACATTGTTTAAAATGAGCGCTGACTTTGTTTGAAGCTACAAATGCAACCATAGAAACAAACCAAATCAGTGGCTTGAGGAAATAGTATCTATCAAATCGCATCCTTGCATTCTCTATCTCTCCTTCCTTTCTCACCTCCCTCCATCTCTTCCTTTCTCTGTTAGAACGATCTTTAGGAGAGATCCATTGGTAAAAGAGATTGCTCCTGGAGAGGAGAACCAGGTAGCAGCTAGAAGAGCAGAGGCGAAGAGGCTTACTTTTCACTCTACCATTTGTACTTTTGACTTCCAAACTGGATTTATATTACTCACAAAAGTAAAGACAAATTAAATCCATATGTAAGATCAGTATTTGTCATTATTGTGAACCATTAAAAAATGACCTTAAAACTTAGGCTGCTGCATGTGATGAATTTCAGTATGTAGGGGCAGGAATGAGGGAACAGATGAAGGCAGCCAATTTGGGGATAAGTGACATTTGGGCAGAACTGCCTGCCATTTTATTTGCAAAAGTTCAGTTAACGTAACATCTATGGACTGTAGGTACAATATAAAGGAAACTTACTTGCCTGGAAATATTTCCCCAGGGAGTTTTGGATAAGGCTGGGACCTTCCTCTTACCTAACTTTTTGGATAAAGCTGGGGTATGAGAATGACTAGAGTGGATAGAGGGAGGCTGGAGTGGTGGTTTCAGTACCAGAGTGGTGTTTCTGTCTCGTGGAAGTAGTTTCTAGCCAAGCACTGTGTTTGAGGCCAGTTGGCAGGTACAGGTTCTGATTTGCTCTTTGTGATTCCTTGAGTCTGGTGTTCTAGAAGGGGCCTATTCTTTCTCCATCAGTGGAGGGTTTTTGTTTTCTTTTCTTTTGTTTTGGTTTGGTTTTTTTAGATTTTGTTTATGTGTCAGAGCAGAAGCTGGGGGAACAGCAGGTAGAAGGAGAAGCAGGGAGCCTGAGGCAGGACTCAGTCCCAGAACCCTGGGATCATGACCTGAGCCAAAGGCAGACACTTAACTGACTGAGCCACACAGGCGTTGCCATCAATGGAGTTTTGGCAAGTGCAGGAGCATAGATATGACTGGAAAGCAGGAGCTCCCTCTGGCCACAGCAATGGTTCATATGTTTTGAAGGGACCAAGAGGATACCTGGAGGCTTCAAAGCCCCCTCTGAGGAGTCAGATCCTTGCATTGCCCTAGGTGTTTGGTGATAGACTTTGGAAATGAACTTACAGGGAATTCTTCAACCTAATCTGAGTGGGATAATGCCCATGAGGCCATGTGCTAACTAGACTGACACTATCCAATGAAGGAGGCACTAGCTCCACATGGCTATTTAAATGGAGATAAAATGAAAAATTCAGTTCTTCACTCATATTAGTGACTAGCCAAGAGCTATGTGGGGCTAGTGGCTACTGTACTGGAATGAAAATGTGGCCACAGGGAGCCTATATATATATGGAATATATATGGAATATATATATATGGAATATATATATATGTGTGTGTGTGTGTGTGTGTGTGTGTGTGTGTATGTGTGTATGTATGCCATTTCCATCATCATAGAAGATTCCATTGGACAACACTGAATTTCAGGCATGGTGACATTGTATGCAGCTCTGAGACCAGAGGTGAAAGCCTTCTTGCTGCTTTCCAGACCTCCCTGATTCTATCTGGCCTTTAAAGATTGCCTCAATTCCAGTTCCTCTGGGAAACTCATACTGACCACTCTAGCTTATAACCACAAGTCCCTTCTTTGAACTCCTAGAGCACACAAAATACGTGATGACTCACTCTTACTGGTGTCACCCTTTTACTTTTAAGTTTGTTTTCTCTTCCCAGCAACGCTTCAGTGCCCTCAAGAGCAGAGATTGAATCCCATTAGCAGATGTATCTCGATGGAAGGCACAGTCCCTTTTTTTGTGCCAAATGCCTATCAGAACATTTATCAAACCCTTCTTTTCTCCAGCTGCCTTTTTGTATGTTCTTTGCTCTTATTTATTTATAAGAATTTAAAAGTATTTATAAGAATCAGTGTGTAGGACACCATGTCATGTTTCAAAATCCATTTATTTTTTTTGAGGAAGGTCAGCACCCTTATTGATGTTAGGTGTCACAGGCTCAGCTTCTGTCTCGGTGAGGGGGGGTGAGGGTGAGGAGGATTTGGAAACATTCACATCCGATCTTGAAAACACTTTGGACAGAGCCGATGATACCTTCCTCATCATTTCAGACCCCTGTTTGGAAGTACTGGGCTGATCAGCATCTATGAACAAACCAAAAGAGAAATCTGGTCATCTACTGGGCTTTCCAATTAAGACTGTCAGGCTGGGGTTGATGATTTAGGATTCAAAAAGAAGCATTTATATAACTTTTGAGTTTTAAAGTGCTTTCACAAAGAGTCTTTTTTAAAAATTTTTTAAAAAGATTTTATTTATTTGAGAGAGAGAGTGAAAGCATGATTGGGGGGAGGGTCAGAGAGAGAAGCAGACTCCCCGTTGAGTGGGGAACCCGATGCAGGGCTCGATCTGGGACCCCGCGATCATGACCTGAGCCGAAGACAGATGCTTAACGGACTGAGCCATCTAGGTGCCCTCCTTTTTTTAAGTGTTTAATTTTCATCCCAGTGTAGTTAACACAGTGGCATATGAATTTCAGGGGTACAGTATAGTGATTCAATAATTCTGTACATTACTCAGTACTCATCATGATAACATACTCTTTATTTTCTCCTTCTGACACACCTGGGAAGGGAACCAGAGACATTCAATGAGGTCAGATGCCTCATCTCAGAGGACCTTAGTGACTTCAGATGAGGTCGGAAGCTGGCCAAGTTGGCAGCAGAGCCCAGGTTCTGGTGTGCAGCTCTGTACTCCCTGCACCCTGATGCCTTTTTTTTTTTTTAAGATTTTATTTATTTATTTGACAGAGAGAGATTACAAGTAGGCAGAGGGGCAGGCTCCCAGGGAGCCTGATGCGGGACTCGATCCCAGGACCCTGAGATTATGACCTGAGCCGAAGGCAGAGGCTTTATCTCACTGAGCCACCCAGGCGCCCCAACCCTGATGCTTCTTGAGCCAGCTCAGCAGTACCTTCTCCCTCATGCCATCGATAACTATTGAAAATGGCCTGAGGAGCTAATACCACATGAAAAGGTAACTTCCAGTTCTCAACAGTGTGGGCATCCATTTCAGAATGTCCAGGTAAAATCGACAGTGCGTTAAAAAAGGTTGTTATCTCTGACTCGCTTTGGGTACATTTTCAGTTGACTGACCCCGAATGATCTGTTTGTTGTGTGAGCTATAAAGGACTTGTGTGGCCAATAAGAGTCTCCATTTGGACCCATTTTTTTTCTGCACCACTTGTTTTGTGCAAATCATATCATAGTTTGTTAACAGAATGATTACTGTATAAGGACAGAAATGAGCATTTATGATGCATCATGACAGGATGTCATGAAAAGACAAGGGCAATAAAGCACATACTTTCTTGTTTCCAGTAAACGACAAAGTTCTCCTCTAGCTTTTGCAGTTACCTAGCTTTTAATCATCTCCAGCAATATAACCTTGGGAATCTCAAGAATCTGTGATTAAAAGTAAGGTAGGAGACAGCAAATTTACTCCCAAATAAGGGGGAAAAGTTCAGCTTTTCAAATTAAGAATGTAGTACTGGATTGTGCTAGTAGCTGACAAAATAACAAAATAATAGCTGACAAAAAATAACCACCTAGAAATTAGGAAAAAGTCAAAATCTGTAGAGGCAAAGACAAAGGTTTGAATGGAGAGATCTACAGTCTGAAAAAGCAAGCCAACGACTTTTAGTTATAGGACTGAGGCATGCGCTACAAGGCCATATTCTGGAAATCTCACTGGAAGGGAAAGATGAACCTTTGTTTTTGCAATTTGAAGGTCTTGTTAAGAATGCAGATGCTTGGATCCCATTTCCCAGAGATACGAACTGGGCATCTCTGCGGAGGGGCCAGGATTCTGTATTACTAATAAGCATCCTGGGGGATCCTGATGCAAATCAGCTGTCACTGAACAACACTTTGGGACACCGCCCTGGGACATGGTGGTGCTTCACAGGGTGGATGTGAGAAAAGCACTTAGCAGAATGCCTGATATGTAGCCAAGACCCGATAAATGTTACTGCCAGGAACTGTCACCCCTGTGCTGGGAGGTTCAACTGAGAACTGTGTAACAACTTGCAAATCACAATCTGAATACATAGTAAGTAATATTGTTTCAACCCCATATGGGTGGCAGGGGAGGGTACAAGGCAGGAGCCACTCACTGCAGGGGGGAGTGAATATATGTAGAATGACATCCTTGAGAGCTTTACTAGAAAATGAAACTATGTTGTACCTGAAATGCCATCACTTGAAGAATACAGGCCGGCCAGAGCACTTTCACGTTGATAGAGGGTGATAAACTGCCAAGACAGAGGTGAAATACTAGCTTAAGATTCTGTCCTTTGTTGGACAGCAAACACCAGAAGTACCTAGAAACCCTCAAGGGACAAAGCACAACCATGTGGCATTTATACACCCCAGTGTTGGTGCTCTGCAGTATCAAAGAGTTATTCTCTGGGATTTGGGCTGTTTCTAGGCATGACTTCTCATGATTTTTGCCAATTATGACACCCAGGATTGGCCCCAGGCTTGGACATGCACTGCCCCTGTAGGATCATTTCAAGGGCTTACATGTCCCAGGTTGCAAAAAATGCCAACCTTGCATACTCCCTCCCTTCTGGAGCTTGGAATAAATGACATGTTTTAGATCCTTCTCTGAGAGAAGATAATGATCGGTGGGTCTTTAATGGAGAAGGGGGAAAAGGGATGTCCAATTCACTACTCCAATCTCCCTTTAAATAGTTCTTAACAATTGTGAGGTGTGGAGCAAGTCAGTGGCCATGTGGGGCTGCAGGAGCATGGAGGTGGTAGGGCAGGGACAGTGGCTCAGATGCTGGCTCTGCTCTATGGCCCTTTATCACTGCCTGGGATGCCGAAGTGGCCTGACCCCAGAAGGGCACAAAATAGGCTGGGAGAGGTGGTCAGGCTGCAGGGTAGCCACTCCATGATGGTGACACTTAAAAAGGAAGTGGCAAATCCATGAACTGAGGCATAAATGCATGCAAGATGAGAGAAGTTGTGTTTTGTATTGTTGGTGTGGAGGGCAGAGTATTATTGTAGAAGTTTGACTGTAATTCTCCTAAGAAGATTGGAGGCAGCTTATGGATTAAGACATTGTGAAATAGCATATTTAAAGGGATCAACCCAGACAGGGACAATCTAAAGAACTGATGCAATCTAAGTTGCCTAGATGACTCTAATGTGTAGCCAGGCTGAGTGCTCTTGATTTAAAGGAAGGTGGGGGTGGGGAGTGAGGGGACAGATGCTTCTGAATGGCCTGACATGAGTAGGTTAAGTCAAAGGTTTACAATGTTGGCTAGCTATTAAAAGCACCTGGGCAGCCTTTAGAACTCCCAAGGCCCAGGCTGCAACCCAGACCAATCAGAATCTCTGGGGCTGAGGCCTGGGAATCAGTTTTTAAAGTTTGCCCAATGATTTCAATGTGCAGCCAGGATCCAGAATCTCTGCTCTGTGTCATAGTTCCCAAATATGGCTATACATCTGACTAATGGGGAGAGGGCTAGGGAACTCCCAATACAGAGTCTAGATTTGGCTCTGATGGTTAAGGCTTTTCTTTCAAAAAAAAAAAAAGTTTGTTGGGCATCTACTATATTTCACTCCTATGTTAGGTGCTGGGCATAAAGTTATGAACAGAACAAAGCCCTTGCCATCATGAAGCTTATATTCAAGTGAATATAAAGTCTACCAGAGGATGAGAGCAGGAATATTTGTCTGCTTTCTTTACTGCTGAATCTCCAGTGCCTGGTACATAGTAGGTACTTGATAAAAAATTGTTCAATGAATGAATGATTGAATAGTGACGTAAGTGCTATGAAGAAAAATAAAGCGGGGTAAGGGAGGATAGTGTGTGTGTTTCCATCTTACATGGGGTGGTCAGGGAAGGCCTTCCAGAGATGGTGACTTTTGAGCAAAGACTGGAAGGAGATGGGGGAGGAAGACACACAGCAATCTGGGGATAGTGTGTCCCTGGCAAAGGAATAGCAAATGCAAAGGCCCTGAGGTGAGAGCATGCTTGGCATTTTAGGGGAGCAGTAAGGAGGCCAGTGAGGCTGGAGGAGTGACAGTGAGTGGACAGAGGGGTAACAGAGTGACATATGGGTAATGGGGGTTGGGAAGAGAGGGGGCGGGCAGCTCATATAGGGCCCTGTAGACTACAGTAAGGACTTTGGCATTAAGGGAAACATGATGGCTTCTTTTTCTGTGTCTGACACTTAAGAGTGTATGTCCTCATGTATACACTGACCAATGTTTACTTGGAGCTGAATGCAAGCAGGAATTTCTATGCTGAGTATCTTAATGGATCAGGCCTTTACCTATAATTTTACAATGAGAAAACACTCAGCAAGTGAGAAGGACAGTCAGCAAGAAGAGTTACAATGAGCCAGAGAATCGGCTTAGCAATGGAAAAGCCTGTCAGTAGGCTTCCAGACAGGCCTCTAAGTGATGCTTGAGGTTGTCAAATAGATGTTAGTATTGCTAAATGAGAATTCTCTGGAAAACTGATGACGGGCGTCTGAGAGGGTGTGTGTACGTGCACACTGGGGAATGGTTAGAGTAAACCTGGAGGAAAGCAAAAGTGATACAAAACAGAGAAGAGTGTCCAGGCAGATCTCTGGCTTCAGCCATTATTGGAAACTTCTAAGAGCACCTTAGGGAAGGGCAATTTCTTGGGATCACACTGAGGAGTTGGCCAGACTTTTGGAAAGCTGCCTATGAAGGGTCAGTGCTCAGGAACATTGGGAAGTAGCTGGAATCAGCACTCATTTCTCTCAAGCAATGCCCCTTCCTCTTCGAAGCATCTGTTTTCTCCCTGCCCTCACCAGGTCCCTTGCCTGGGCCCACCTGGGAGTGTACTGTGTACTGTGACTCACTCCTGTTCAGCTTTTCTCTAGAGGCTACAGGAACCAAACTGAGTGGCATTGTTCTAAGGTGCTAAGGGGGCTATGGCTTACTTTGTGCATTTGCATAAGGACAATAATTTAACCCAAAGGTGAGGATTTTGATGAAGGGAGTTTCAGGCACCAGGGGTTGGCCCCAACTGGGAGAGATTTGTATGTGGGAAGGCGTGAACAAGGGAATGCTTCCTGAAGCCCCTCAAAGCACGACATGCAAGCAGTCCCTTATTTTAAGGGAGTCCCTTATTTCTGTCAGGGCTTCACTAGCTCACAATAAGGGGCCAGTGAAAAATATTTGCCTTAATACTGCTTGCATTCTCCAGATCTGGATATTCAAAACTTTCTGTGGTCAAAATACAATATTGGAAAACAGTTATTTCAGAGATATACACAAATTTTGGCACAAAAATCACCTCAATAGTTTTATCAAAGACTTGCAGAAATTAGGCAAACAGAAAAAGCTGAAAAGAGGTGAGATCCCTAGAATTCTGGGCATAGGTCTTAGCTCTTTACTCCCAAACTAGAAAAGATGGTGCATGATGTGGTGGAGCTAGTAGTAAAAAGAGCAATGGACTTGTTTGGAGTCAGAAACACTGTGTTTGAATCTTTGCTTCACTATCTAGAGCTCAGTGACTATGGTGAGTTCTGACTTCTCTGACTCTGTTTCCTCATATGTACAATGGGGATGTGACAGCTTTCTCATAAGAGGACCAGGTGAAGTAATGTGTATTTGATATACATTTTGTATATATGTAATCATAAAGGACCAAGATGAGAAGATTCTCTCTGGATTAATTACCCTTTGGGCCAAGGATTTTAGAAAAAATACAGTAAAACTTCAGTAACCTTGAATATGAGAGAGATCCCATTACTTGAATTATCTTATGAAACTGGTTAACCAGAATATCCACTCAAATTTTATTATCAGTTGCTAGTTGTTCAAAAGTGTCTGAATATACTTTCCTACATTAGGAAGTCTTATATACTGTACATATTTGAACTGACTTTTTTGGTGATTGGGACTATTTGGGTTTATCTGGGCCATCATTCCAATATAATTTTTAAGTGTCTCGGCTAAATGCATGGTATCCCTTCTGGATATATCTAAGAAGTTGTTTTGATAAAGAGGGAATGGAAAAATTCCAGGTACTTGAGAGTTCCAGATGGTCAGAATCAAGTTGAGATTTTATTGTCTCTTCTGTAAAACTAAGAATTTGTATTGCCAGCCTTGACCTCCCCCACTGAATTCTAGACTTAACTATCCAACTGCTCACGTGATCTCTGCACTTGAGTGTTTAATGGCCTCAATCTCGCATAGCCCAAACAAAATTCCTGTTCCCTCTTCCCTCTCCACCTTTGCTCCCCTTCCTGTCTCACCACATGGTACCACAAGCCACTTAGTTGCTCAAGTCAAAATTGTAGGAATCATCCTTGACTTTTCTATTTTCCTCACTTCCAACATCCACTCCATCAGCAGTTCCTGCTGATTCTACCTTCAGAATACATTCTGTATCTGTTCGCTTTTTACCACCTCCACTGCTACACCTCTAGTCCAAGCCACCACCATTTTTTGGCTGAGTTATTGTGAAAGCCTCCTGACTGTTCTCCCTGTTTTAATCCTATCCGTACATAGTTCACTCTCCAATAATAGCCGGAGGGAATTTTTTAAAATTCATAAATTAGATTATATCACTTCTCTGCTTAAAATCCTCCACAGGATTCCTACAGTGACCCAAAAAGTAATCCACACTCATTTCCACTGTCTATAATAGGCCCTAACATGATCTGACCCCTAGCTATCTCTCTAACCCCATCTCATACCACTTTCCTTCTCACTGGGCTCTAGATACTGGCCTTTATTCTTTTCCTCTAACATGTCAAACTCATCCTATCCTAGGGTTTTTGAACTTACTATACCCTGTGCCTGGGATCCTCTGCTTCCTGATCTTCCTGTGGCTGCTTCCTTTTGTCATTAAGGTCTGATGTTTCTGGACTTTTTGGACCAGACTAATCTAGTCAGCCACTCTCTTTCTTTTCTTCTTGTTCACTCATGAATTCCACCAATATTTACTGAGTGCCTATAATGTGCCTGTTTTCTAAGTAGGTGGGGATATAGTGGACAAAAATCCCTCCCCACATGGAGCTAAATTCTAGGGGGAGGATTCAGCTAACAAACAGATAAAAGCATACCATCTATCAGATAGTATAAATGCTGGGGAGTGCCGGGGTGGCAGCGAGTGCTAGCAATTTTAAGAAAGGTGCTCAGAGGCTCAGAGGTGGCTTTACTTAGAAGATGATATTTTTTTTAAAGATTTTATTTATTTATTTGACACACAGAGAGAGATTACAAGTAGGCAGAGAGGCAGGCAGAGAGACAGGGAGAGGAGGAAGCAGGCTCCCCGCTGAGCAGAGAGCCCGATGCGGGCCTCGATCCCAGGACGCTGAGATCATGACCTGAGCTGAAAGCAGAGGCTTTAACCCACTGAGCCACCCAGGCGCCCTTAGAAGATGATATTTAAGCAAAGATCCAAGGAAGGTAAGCAGCTATGCAGATAACTGGGAGAAGAATGTTTCTTGGCAGCTCAGCAACTGCAAAGATTCTGAGAAAGGAGAATGCCTGGCATGTGTGAGGGTGTGTGTGGCTGGAGTGGGGTGGATTAAGAGGAATCATAGGAGAGGTGGTCAGAGAGGTCATGGGGAGAGGGGAATGCTGTCCAGACCGTGTGGAGCCTTGTAAGCCACTGGCTTTTACCCCGTGTGAGATATGGGGGGGGTGCTTATTTTATCTAGATTTATTGTGTTTATGTTGCCCCCTGGCTCCCAAGTTAGAATGAGGGTAAGGACTTTTTCTCTCTTACTCATGGCTCTATCTCCAACTCAGAACAGTATCCAGCACAAAGAAAGTTCCCAGAGATTCTTTGTTGAATGTGATTGAATGAACCAGCTGGACAGGTGCAATATTTCTAAAGGATATAGGAACTAAGCATAATGTAGTGCAATGAAGTTGAGGAAAACAATGCAATGGATTTAGGTTTAGGAGACTTAGGATCTATACTCTGACTCAGTGTAGGACCTTGGACAAGTCACTTCCCCCCTTGAACCTCAGGCTCTTCATCTTTAAAGTGAGGTTATATTAGATGGCTTCTTTTTGGCTCTAACAGCCTATGATGATTCCATACTGCAGGATACACACCTTTGATACGTTATCTTCTGACTATGACCAGTTCATGGAATTCTGGCAAATTTAACAATACTCTATGGTTCATTTTTAAATAAATGTTTCCACTTACAAATGAAGAGGATAGCTTTCCTGAGTAACATTTTGAGTAAGTTGCAGGCTTGAAATAATCAAGGTTAACTCCAGTCTTGCAGTTTGTGTTTCAAGGCCAACTCTATAATAAACATTATGCTCCCAACTCTACGCCAGTGCTGCCACTGTGAGAACCACGTTGATCCTTTGCACTTTAAAAGAAGAGGGGACCAGGGCTCTTGGGTGGCTCAGTCCATTTAGTGTCTGCCTTCAGCCTTTGGCTCAGGTCATGATCCCAGGGTCCTGGGATACAGCCCTGCATGGGGCTCTCCACTCATTGGGGAGTTTGCTTCTCCCTCTCCCTCTGCCCCTCCCCCTTCTCATGCTTTTTCTCTCTCTTGCTCTCACTCTTGTTCTCAAATAAATAAATAAATAAATAAATAAAATCTTAAAAAAGAAACCCTGGAAGATGGTCACATCATGTGGGAAAATAAATATTTGAAAACTGTATATTATTTCATGCTTTAAAAATTCTTTAAATTAGTCTTGTGAAGTACATTGTACTCAGAAAAAAAAATAAAGAAGAGGGGACTAAAAACTCAAGTTGTAAATATTTAAATGAGTCAGTTCTAACAGAGACAAAAGATAAAGTGGAGTCTACCCTAGCCAGATTCTAACATAAACAAATAAATTTAGGTTTAATTTTTAGCTTTGAAAACTTTTGGGGGCACCTGAGTGGCTTAGTTGGTTAAGGGTCTGCCTTTGGCTCAGGTCATGACCCCAGGGTCCCAGGATGGAGCCCCAGTCAGTGGGGAATCTGCTTCTCCCTCTCCCTCTGCTGCTCCCCCATGCTAGCTCTGTCTCAAAAATAAATAAGTAAAATCTTAAAAAAAATAAAGCTTTTTAAATATATTTTACTGGAGCTAAGCTAGTCCTACAAAGCAAGGATACTTTCTTAAAAAGGGATTAAATCCTCGTAGCATGAGCTCTAGTCCACATTTAGATGTGATAAACCCACATTTCCTGGATATTTCCTATAGGAGCATGGCAATTTTAAACCCATAATATCACACCATATACTTAATACCAAAAGTATTAACGAAATCTTAGTGATTCAGAAAAAGCAAACTTGTTGGCTCATGTTAACTATTCCCCCAAAGTAGGTCAACCTATTAGAAAACTTAGGGTAAACTTCATCTTTCCTAATAGGAAAATCTGTCAATGCAAACAACAAGGTCTCCTTTAAATAGTATCTAAGAATAAAATCAATCCAACCTTCTGTTATTATGGCATTTGGGCCTGAGGGACGATCATCGTCATCACTAAAAAAAGATAAAAGACATTTCATTTTTTATGTATTTAATATATGAAGGAATACTGGTTAAGTAAAAGAATAATCTGTCAAAATCATTTTTCATATAGAAGTAAATCTAAAATGGTATGTCTTTGAGTTCTCAAATCAAGTGAAAATGACTGCTACATCGACTTTTATTTTGTTTTATATGTGCCTTCTTTTCTTCTCCAGTGACACAAATAATTGAGAGTCGCCTGCTTTACTATTTATGTATGTTATAACAATCATGAAGGGAGAAAGGATCAATGGTGGGCCAGGGGTAGGTATCCTAAAATGGTAACAGGTCAAAAAGAAACCTTAATTTTCATAGTGCTAAGTGGAAAAGAATATAGTTACAATCAGGTAGATTTTTCTCCTTATATCCTAGATTTCTCATGATACAAAGTGCTACCCTTCCCAGTTAGTGAATATTCTTATAAACATTGGAACAATTTTAGGCATGTTTAGGCTATTCTAGAAAAAGTATTAATCAGACTTCAAGGCTACAGTGTACTTTATTCCTCTTTGTCTCCTACTGCAGAGTCCATCCTTTCTCTTATAGTCTTCCCCAGTTTGGATGGTCTTGTCTAAAGCTCATCCATCCTTCAAGGCCCAACTCAGACTCCACTGCTTTTGAGAATTCTTCCCTGAATGCTCCAACTTACATAACCCCTCCATTTGGGGATCCCTGTGACAGTCAGTGCCACACTGTTGAGTGTTTATGTACATAAGGAAACTAAGTAGGAAGCCCTTTAGGTGGGCCATTAGTGCGGGAACTACTGTTGACCCAGGGCCTGTCTCTTAGGTTCCAGAATCTAACACGTTAAAGACTTTAACTATACTAACTAGACTACTATAGTAGAAAGAAGGAAGTAGACACCAGATAAATAGGAATGGGAGAGAACATGGAAAGGGGAGGCCCAGGAAGTAACCATGGAAAAAAAAACGAGGGGAAGGAGTGAGGGGAGTTTGAGGGGTGAGACACTGGCTTTCTCACATGATTACTTGAGGGGCCCATGTTTTGCATCAACATAATTTTCATTTTGAATTTCTATTTTCTTAGCCAACTCATATTGCTTTAATTGACTGTACCTAGAAAATGAAGGCAGATCTTCTTCATTGTATGAAGATGAACTCATAATTCTATGTAAGAAGTAATGTGCCGGTTCAGTACTTGCTTTCCTTTCTTCTCTCTGGAAAAGTACAAGTCAGGTAATTATAAAAAGGAGATTTTGTTTTTTTTTTTTTTTTTTTTTTTTTAAAGATTTTATTTATTTATTTGACAGAGAGAGAGATCACAAGTAGGCAGAGGCAGGCAGAGAGAGAGGGAGAAGCAGGCTCCTTGCCGAGCAGGGAGCCCGATATGGGCCTCGATCCCAGGACCCTGAGATCATGACCTGAGCCGAAGGCAGAGGCTTTAACCCACTGAGCCACCCAGGCGCCCTAAAAAGGAGATTTTGTAATAAATTAAGTAAAATATGCTATAATGTTTCCTTAGTTATCCATGTAGCCAGCATTTCTGATCAGGCACACTGGGTTTGCTCCTAAAATCTCACATGGCTTCCTAATAAATAGATCCTAATAAACAGATCTGAGTTTGTGTTGAGGCTGTTGTCCCGGTGAGCCTCTGAATTGGCCACAGTTGTATCTCTGTGTTTTCTTTTCTCTGGCTTACTGCAGTTTCTGGGTTGAGCTGGAAATCATTGCAAATGGGTAATCCAGGGTATTATCTCACCAGGAAATCCTAAATCATGTGTATCTTCCAAATGCATGTACAGTGCAATTTTTTTTTTGGTAGGGCTAACCCAAGAAGATGATAAGGCCCTGAGCAATCACTAGAATGATATAGAACCAGGGAAAGGAGCTGTGTGTCAGAGTGATAGTGGGGCTTATGGACTGAGGAATATTCAACATACTTTGAATAACTTGCTATGTTTCAACAAGTTGGGTAAGTAATTTTTGAGAAAAAAGTTGCCCGAAGGTCACATAGCTACTAAGTGGCAATGCCAGAATTCAAACCCAGATAGACTGAATTTACATGAATCTTTTTACTCCCCTCCAGTCCATCTTCTGGTCCTGCCAACTGGCATGGAGTTTCTGCAAACAAAACTTCCAGTGACTATTTATAGGCTAGAGTACAAAAAAATTAAATCTATGATTTTAAATAATTAGATTGTATTTCTCCTAAGTGGTTTCCTTTTTCTGTTTTTCTTGTCCTTCTGACTAACCTAGGACCCTTTCCACGATCTATTTTTCTTCAGTTGAGGCTTCTGACTTCATCTGTTAATCATTTCCCTTTTGTTGTAAATATCATCAAATTTGGAAGAGACTGCCTGGATTCAGTTTATGCGCTCTTCTTCCTACCCAACATAAATTACTTTGACTAAGTTCGGAAACTCTGTACCTTCTCTATAGAAACCCGGTCATTGAGAATCCCATTTGTTACTTACACTTACTTGTGTCTTTCTCTCCCAAAAGGAAGAATCTGTGCCAGTCGAAGATTTGGAGGTAGTCACATCAGCATTAGAAACAGTTCGTTGGGTCTCCTCAGATTCTGCCCATTGATTTGGTGTTGCTTCAGTTTTTGGTATAATTACAGTGAATTTGCGACGACAACATTTTCCTAATGACAAAAAGTTTTTTAGATTTCTCTTGCTCTTCGGTGGCTTAGGAAAAGCCACTGTGCTCATAATGGGCTTCATGTCTTCTTTTACTTGATCATCCAATGGTTCTTCTGGAAGTTCTTTCACAATGTCTTGTAAAACAACTTCATCTTCGTCAGAAGTTAAGCCCTCTTCCACTTTATTTTCTGAAACTTCTTGATTAATATCATGAGTTACCAAACGAATGATAAGATCTTTTTTGCTGTGGACATCTTTTAAAAGCTCCACTTTGGTGATGTCAGGCTTTATTAAGTTCTGAAATGAATTCCTACTAGCAGTCTGGAATTAAAGAGAAAATTAATATTAAAAACTACTGCCTCAGTCATTTTTCCTATGGTTCTATAGTAATAAAGCAATTTTCACATGGTTTTCAGTTTCAATTTAGTAAAATTATCCTCACATGCCACTTACCAGTTGAGTAGGGATATATTTAAAAGAAGAAATAAAAGTAATAAATAAATAAAAATCATAAGCAATATTTGCTCATTTCTGTAATCCTTTCTTTGCATTCAAGAATAGTAGTGTCATCCAGTCCAAAGAAGGGAACTCTAGTAAGTTTTGTCTTTTGGTTAAAATTTTACTTTTTACTTGTAAAGAAATGCAAAATGCATAAATACTGTAATTACATTCTGTTTTCATCATTTACCTGGAAAGTTCTGTGACAGACTTAGACAGGACTTGTTTTTCTAAACTTCTTAGTAAGAGAACCAATCATAAGAGCAATCTAAATGTAGATATTTTCATGAACAAAAGACAAGGTATTGGCTGACCTGGATTTTAAAACATGATTATGAAAGACTTTGCATGTTCATTTTTCACCCTCCACCTTCTAACCCTTGAACATATTTTCCAAATGGAGCTTCAAAGAGTAACTCTTCATTCTTCCTCACCTCCCTGGTTAAATATCACTTTCCATTTTGCAATGGTAAAGACAGGAAAAGATCAAGGAAAAGACCATCATGAATGACTTTTCCATTTCTGTAGCCTTTGATGATGCCACAGAACCTTTACATTAATTCAGATTATCAATCTTAGATCTATGTAAAACTGCAAATCAGAGTTTCAGATACATGCTGCCTTACCATAGTAGCTCTTATGCAAAATGAAAGAACTCCTGTAAGAAACTGAAACATAATCAGTCTTGATGAACTGTGCTGGTGGAGGGAAACAGTGGTTCAAAAGCCTAAAGTCATCCTGATGGCTCCAGGATATGTCACTGTAGGAGTCTTTGATAGGCATGTGTCTGGTCTGGTGTGTTGGGAAGTTTTGGTACCTCAGAATAGCAAATGAAGCATTGCTTATGGATTCCTGACTGAGGACTAGCCCGGGAGTTGCCTGGATTCCTTAAAATGATCTCTTCTTTCTGAAACCTCCATGCCCACGTTGGGGATAGACGGCACCGCTATCCACCTTGCTGCAAAGCATCTGTCTTAACTGAGCTACCTAGGTCCATTTGCTTTCCCTGAGACAGTTTTTGCTTCCTTTATGAGTAGCAGCAGTAGTTGCTTTGGATTAGCTATTCTCTTCCAACTTTCTGTGAACTATAAAGAGATAGTTAAAGTACCGATAAAGGATGTGAAAGAAGAAAGCAGATAGCCAAAACTGACAGATGATTAAGAGGTGAAGACTTAGAGGTAATGGTCTGTAGTTTCAACACATAGATCTTGTGCCCAAGGAATTACTTATATATAAATAAAAGCTACAAAGTAAATGATAATGTGATTTTGAGAACCCAGAGAGAAAAGGACATATTAGAACTGGAAAGGACCTTCATCTGGTCCAAGAAACTAAGGACTAAGGAGACTCCATCAGTGTCTATGACAATCTGAGTATTTGAGACTAAAAAAAGAGTACCTGTAATGTATTTACCAGCTCTGAGACTTAGTTCATTGGGCTGGAAAATAATGCTAAGGAAAACACGCTCCTAGGCTTATGCTCCAAGCTGCCTGGTTCCGTAGGACTTTGCTCACTTTGTATATCACAGACTATATCCTGAGTGTGAGTGAAAACCATCATCCTTGCAAGAGGCTCATTTATGCGGAGGGACTTTGGTATTATGTGAGAATGTGGGGCTGGATAGGTGTAACTCCATCTCCCGGAAAGACCATCCCTAGGCCCTAGTATCCTAAGATCTGTAAACAGAACTACTTTTTCAGTAGTTATATAGTACCAAGGACAGTGTTTTGGCATTTTATGCCCCTTTAAAGTATTTTTAAAGCCCAAATATAAGACTTAAGAAAAACTAGTTCATAAAAGTAGAAGTATGAAGACAGCTGGGTATAGAACAAGGGTAGAATAGGAAAGAAACGGGGTTCCTCCTGACTCCTATGTCAGAGTATAGGGTTCTGTGAAGGTATTATGTAATGGAAGTGAAATAAGAAGAAACAAATCTAAAGAGTCTGCAGTCTGATGTTTGTTGATGAATATTGCTAAGTAAAAACAATACTACTGTGGAACCTTAAGTTTGAGGATTTCAGTCTTTAACAGGTTGACCTGTTATTCTAACTGGCCCTTTTGGACCCATGTAATACTATGATAATGTATACCCATTAAAAATAACTGTGGGGATTATAAAAATTGCATTTCTTCTGGGTTGCCAAATGAGGATGACAGTTCCAGGGAGTCCTGTTTGCTGGTAAGGGTATTTTGCTGTATTCCCATTCTTCAAGAAATGGCAGTTTAGTCTGACTGGCTAATCAAAAATAGCCTGCCACCTTTACACTGAGCCACACTGCTGATGGGTGAGTCCCAGGAAAGCAGAGAAGTGGCTGAATCAGAGTGTCCCAATTCTACTGGGCTGGGCAAGAGAAAATTGACCATATTTTATGAATGCATTCCTAGAGACCTGCCTGAGGAAGGAAATCACATGACAACCAGGTCTTAGTAACTACTCTTTTCACCGTTGCGTTTAGCACTTACCTCTAATGGTTTTACATTCAGTCGTCCCACTTCATCCAATGAGACGCACCTTTCTTGCTTTTGCTTTCCTGCACCAGGTGTGCCCATTGCGTGTCTCCTCCCGCTCACTGACGCTCTTCTCAGTGCCTCAATGCTGCATCCGGTTCTCGTTAAACACTCCAACTGCAGTTTCTCAAGAGATTGTGTTTTTATAGAAATGACTCCTAGGTGTTCTGCCACAATGTCTGGATCGATATTGATTGGTTGTTTGCCAAGGTGAGGAATTATTTTAATTGGAAGTTTCTCTTCACTTAAATCTTGACCTAATTCTTTTTGCTGTAGCTCAGGCCCTCTTTTAACAGCATGCTCGTGCACCTTGTCAACAATTCGACTAAGATCCAAATCGCCAAAGAGATCAGCTTGTGAATCTTTTGAGCTAATCGTTTCTAATGCACAATTGGAAACTTTACTGATGAGTAAAGAAGCTACCTCTTTAGGGAAGACATTGTTTGTACCTTTTATGTCATGATAAAGTTCTTCATGAGTTCCAGATTGTTGTAGTACCTGATTATAAACAGAATCGACGATCTGAGAAATAATTTCTATACTTTCTGGACTTAAAAAGGTTTCTTCAGGATTAACAGCCACAACACTAATGTTATTTCTGGAAATTTCAGCTGTCACAGATTTTGTCAATTGAGATGCAATTTTATTTACCTCAGACTTTGATAAATTTTTTGCATCTCTGCTTGAGGCACCTGGCAGCTTTACTAGTTTAGCCAAGAACAAGGCCAGCATTTCCTCTAAAAACCTCGCATCTAACACAGTCTCTTTTTTTGTCGAAGGCTTTTTCTTTGACTTAAGGTCATCAATGATCTTAACCACTTTTTCCATAATTTTTACAGCTTCCAGGATTAACTCTGAACTTGATGCTTCTTCTTCTACTTGAGGATGAAGTTCTGAATTGGAAATTTCCTTCACCATTAAAAATCCTATTATATCAGAAAGGACATTGCTCTTACCCATTAAATCTTTATACACTGAAATATGGGAGCCAGAACGCCTTAAAACACTGTTATAAACAGAAGTAACTACTTTTTCAATGGTTGTACTGTCTGCTAAAGATACAGTGGGTGATTCTTTGGCCTGTGGCACTACTATAATTTGACTTTTAGAGAGATATTCTTGGAATGAACATAAGATTTTTGAGATAATTGTTTGCATTTCAGCATTTAGAGAATTGTTTTGTTTCTTATCCACTTTTGGAAACATAGATAAAAGCTTTGACAAAAAATTTACAGCAATTTCTTCTATTATGTGAAAAGGCAGTTTGTAAGCCCGTGATGGCTGAGACTGGGGAACTTCAGTGGTTCGGATGACATCTTTAAGGATATTTTCAACAACACTGTCAACTTCTGTACACTGATGTAGCGTTAGCTCTCCAGAAAAATAGTTCTGCAACTGGTTGCCAGCCACTTCCTGTACAACTAAATTAACTATGGTTTGTGAAAGGATTTTGCAACCACTGCTGACACAATTTCGTATGCTCTCTTGAGATCCAAATTGTGGCAAGAGATTATTATAAATAGTCTGAACCACTAATTGAATTATTTCATCATCATTAGGATGTAAGGATTCTACATACTGTACAATCGTATCTTTATCTTTGGAGATCTCTGCCGTAATTGTACTTACTAACTTCATTTGAAGGAAATCCAGTTCTGCGTGCAAATTATCTTCAGATATTTCTCTTTTAACATTGGGTACTTTTGAGAAAATTTTTGATAGAAGAGAAGAAATTATACTTTCTAAAAATTCATAAGGTAGCATTATGGTATGTGGTGATGATGTTTGACATTCTTTGCAGGCTGTTTGGACTACCTTATAGACCTTTTTCATAACCTCCTTAGATTCTAGTGGCAAACATATTGCAGCTGGAACCTCATCATAAAGTAGCAAGTTTAGCTGATGCTGAAAAATTTCTTCTATGACTGCATTAGCTAGCTTTCTTGCTAAATTTTCATCATTACTATTTATGTCCTTATAAATGGAGTCTTGAGATCTATATTCCTGCAAAATATTGCATATAGAGGAGTGAACAATCTTGCTGACCAACATTTTATCACTTGATGGTATGTTAGGCATAGAAGGTGCCTCATCAGAAGAGTCTGTCTTAGTTGCAGCTGCCATTTTTTTCTCACAAGGTGCTTTATCTACAGATGGTTCTTTTTGCCTGAAAGGTATGTTGGGAACCGATGAAACTTTGTCTGCAGATGGGAGGAACTGACTTCCCTGACCTGGATTCAGTACTTTAATTTGAGCATTTGAAAACTCCTTTAACAGGGAATCAATCAGTTTCATAGCTATGTCGTAGAGTGCAGTTTGATTTACATTTTTGGTTACATTTTGACATGCATCATCTGTACCCAGGGAGGAATTAAAAACCAATTTGTTAACTATTTCAGAGAGAACATCTTCTAAAAAGTTAGCAGGAAAAATCCCAGGGTTATTTTCTGGTGGATTGTCTGGTTTACTAGGTTTACTTTTAATCTCTTTGTCTTTGCTTTTTCTATTCTCTTCCTCTTTTGCAGGAGCATTGTGTTTAGCTGGATTTGTTGAGGCAGACTGGGCCAAACCCTTGCCATCTTCTTGAGTTACATATACCACTTTATCACCTAGGGGATTTGGGGATTTTGAATCATCTGCTGGTTCTTGGAAAGGAGACATTTCTAAAACATTTCTGTAAATGCTTTCAGTGAAATTTTGGACACGTTTAAGATGCAGGGTCTGTTTGTTATTTATAACTCCGTAAGCTGGAGAATCTCTCCCCTTCTCTTGGATCTTTCTATTTCTCACTTTTGATTTCAGAGGTGGTAATTCAGAAGGTCTATCATCTTTTTCTAATGAACTCCCTTTTTTCTTGTCACTCTTCTTTTTATCTATTTTTAAATCTGGTTCCAGGACATCCTTCTTGTTTTTTGTATCATTAGTAGCTGATGAAAGATGTTGGTATACCTCATCACCTTTGCCTTTCTCCTCTTTTATACCCAAAGTGTCTTTCTTCTTGCTTTCATTCTTTCTAGGTCTCATACTCAAATCTGGCCCCCGAGTATCTTCACTTTCCATATTTGTTGTTGGAGAAGTAACTTTTGATGCCTTCTCATACTCTTTTCCAATTGACTTTTCCTTTTTCTTTTCGTCCCCTTTCTTTTTATCTGCCACACCTCCAACTAACTCTGATGCTAGGGTAGTTAATTCGCCCTTCATAATGCTAGTTGCAGCGGTACATATCGGCTCCTGGATGCTGCCTGTCTTCATAGATGTCTTCTCCCTTTTGAAATTCTCTTTTCCATGAAGTGCTCTTCTACCCGTTTCCAAAGTGTTCATTATGTCTTTCAAGCCTGAGGTTAGAGGAGTAAGTGTAGGTAATTTTTTTGGTAAAGAAACTGGGCTCTCCTTCAAGCTTCTATTTATCTTTGTAAATGTATTGTATGGTAGGTGTTGAACTCTTTGGATGATGTTATCCACATTTAGAAATGAGAAGAAGGTGGAAGACCAGTCTCCTGAAAAAAGTGGTTGAATCTTGAAAGCAGAGATTGCCTTTTTGGCTAAAGCAGCTATCATCTCTATGATAATGTTACCACTATCATCTTTCTGAACTTTGTTATATCCATACATTTCTATGACCTCATCGTACACAGAATCAGATACTTTATTGACTGTCTCTTTATCTATTGATGGAAGAGAAAACATTTCTCTAGAATTTGCTAGGACTTTAATTTTACTTTTCCTAAATTCCCCTATCAAGGCATTTGCGAATTTTATAGCCATGCCCATGGGGTCTTTTTCTGATATCTCTTTGTCCTTAGGGTTTTCAGCAATACTTGGGAGAGTATAAAATTTGCGAACAAGGTCAATTATGACATCTTCCAAAAATGTAGCAGAATACACAGAAGCCTGTGGGAAGCCTGTGAGTATTTTTTCTTTATCAGGATTCAAGCATTCAATGATATGGTAATTTTTGGGTAAGTCACAGGGAGGTGATTCTTCATCATGTAAAAATGGCTGCAGATGCTGGTCCACAATTTCTTTCATAATGAAACCAGCTATTTTCCTGAGGAACAAGCCTCCTTTTTTGTATGTATCACTCTGTGTTTCATTTTCTAATTTAAATTTTTTCATAATATCATTACATATGGAGGTAACAAAGTTCTCACTTGCCCCTAATTGCATACTTTCCACATGTTCCTCTGCTGTGGCAAGTCTAATTTCATGTTCAGAAATTTCTGTTATAATTTCATCAGTCAGTTTTGAAGCTGCATTCACAAACTCATAATCTGGTGTCACTTCTTTCTCATTGAGTTCAGTTTCAGTCTCAGATGAAGGGAATATATGTGCTAGAAGCTTGTAAGTAATATCTTCTAAAAGGGAACGTGGCAATACAGTGATGCATGACGGCAAAACATGACTATCATCGTTGATGCTGTCAAGCACATTTCTGATGATGTTTTCTTCTTGGAGGGAAGAATAGGAAGAAGTTGATAATTCTCCCAAAACTAATGACTCCACCTGATAATCATAAATTTCTCCTAATAGCAAGTAACATATTTTTTGCCCAAAACTGACAGCATCACTTTGTATAGCTCTATAAATATGAATCAGAGATTTATAATCATCTAATAGTTTTTCATAAACTAGGCTGACAGTTTTTTTGACTATTTCTTTATATTCTTCTGAAAAATGCAGGTTTTCATCCAAGTAATCTGCAACTAAAATTTCTGATGTGGTGAATTCCAGCACAATTGATTTTACTAATGTTGTAACAATGTTAGTTACATTGGTTTTTTCTTTACCTGGGTTTTCGGCAGCCAAAACATTATGTGAGAATACGTAAAGGATTCTGCATAAAAGCTCAGAAATTACATCCTCTAAAAAGATAGCTGAATTCACAATAAACAACAATTCTCTTTGTTGAGGATCTGTAGCTCTCTGTTGATAAGTTTGACCCACTGTACCTGAAGGAACAGTTTTATCTGCAGATAAAAATGACTCAAGATGATGGTTAAATATTTCTTTTATTATATAACTTGCTATTTTTGTAATAGGTATATTCCTTATACTTTTTTTATCTTTTGTAAGAGGCTGGTATAGATTTGAATGAGAAATATCAGCATAAATGGCATCAACCATAGCTCGGATATCTTTCTCTGAAATCGCATTTTGTTTTTCATTTCCATGTTTAATAATGCATATTGCATGTTTAGAAATTATTGACATGATCTCATCAATCAGCCTCACAACTGTGTTGCGGAAATCTGACTGCAAAAAGTCTGGGTCTTCTGCACTGCAGTTTAGTGGATTTATCTGAGATAAAACCTGAGTGACGATTTTTTCCAAATGTTTTTGTGATAATATGGTGGTATATGGTGTATAAGTCTGTCTTCGGAGTCTTGACTTACTAATGGCACAATGAACTCTCTTTATCAAAGCATCAGCATTGAGTCTTGAATATGATTTAAAAGGCAGCTTTGCTAGGCAATCTGGATGAATTTGGAAATCAAAAACTTCAGCCAGGATAATTTTAGTTACCCTTTCAGCCAATGTTTTTGTATCATTGAGAAAGTCTTTATCAGGTTCCAGTTCATATTCTTGTAAAACTTTGCTAAATGCTGTGTCAATAATTTCAGTCACTACTGCTCTATGGACGGGTGGCAAACACAGTTGTTCCTGAGCATTTTCTAGGATGCTAACTTGAGCTTTTGAGAATTCTTCCATTATCAAATATATGAGTTTTTCAGCTGTTTCCAACAGTTCTTTCCCTGAATCTCTTAATGAGTTTGTTTGGACAATACCTAACATCCTGTGGAATATTTTGCTTAAAACCCCAGAGAGCACATCTTCCAAAAAGGTTGAGGAGTAAATACCAGCAAAAAAATACTGTCTTCTCATATCATCAAAGTATGTATATGACGGAGGTAGTAATGACTTTCCATACACAAATGGACGGAGATGCTGTTGACAGATATTTTTAATGATAAAACCCGCTATTCTATCAATAAGAACACTGTTACTACTTAAAATATCTTGCTCAACTGTTTCTTGAGACCCAGAGTTTTGCAACATATTTCTAAACACAGAATCAACGAGATGCTGAGCATCATGCTCTGAATAAATAGATTCGGTTTCTTCTTCATCTTTTGAAAATCGAATTTCATGTTGGGAAATTTTCATACTAATGTCACTGATTAGCTTTGAAGAGATTTCATCACAATTAATTTCTGATCTACCTTTTGGAGTTTTGCTGTGTGGAGCCATGTTATAAGTAGAAGGAAAGATTCTAGATAATAGCACTCTAATTATGTCTTCTAAAAGTGTGTATGGCAGCAAGGTGTTATGTGGAGATAAATGCTGGCTTGGCTTGGTAGATTCACTGCTGCCACTAAAGACGTTCTGAATAATGTTCTCTGCTGTTAAAGTAGCATAGGAAGAAGCTGATGAGTCCCCAGAAAACAGGGGGTGAAAAATATAATCAGAAATAGCTGATACAATTAAATTGGTAACATTTTCTGCAAAAATATCACTATCTTTGAGTTCTTCATTATCACCCTCAGTGGTTAGTCCATGCTGTTGCAGAACATTCTCGTAAACTGAATTGACAAGTTCATCTACAGTGTCTAGATCTATAGTGGGGAAACACTGCTTTTGGTCAGCCCGAAGAATACAGATTTTAGCTTTGTTAAAATGGTTATTTATTGAGTTTACTATTTTTTGGGTCACTGTATGCAGCTCACATTCAGTGTTATACTTTGCATTGAAGACCTTTGATAATAGCTGGGCAACAATATCCTCTAAAAATGCATTAGGATAAAAGCCCATACCTAGTGATGATGGCTTCTGGGGTCTATGTGACTCTGTGACCTCACTGAGAACCTCTTTAACCATATTTGATATTTCATCCTGTGGAGTCATTGAACAAGGTAAGCCCTCTCCACACAGAAAGGGTTGAAGATGATTTTCAATAATCTCTTGAATAATGAGACTGGCCACTCGGTCAATCATAATTGGACTTTGGCTTACTATACTTTTCTGGACTGACACAAGGGAGTCAGACATCTGTAAAACATTATTATAAACAGACTCCACCATATTTTGAAGGTTTATTTCTGTATATAGATGTTGACAGTCATATTTAGTGAGCCAAATCTTATGCTTTGAAAAGGCTGACAAAACCTTATTTATTATACAGGTAGATACCTCATTAAAATCTGATGTCAATAAATATTTCTTTCCCAAGCATGAAGCTTTGCAGGGTGGTGAAATGAATTGAGATAATAGCTTCCTGATGACATCTTCTAAAAATGAGTGTGATAATATGGTAGTATAGCCTGTTGAATGTTGACCTTGGTCATTAAGTTCTCTCAGGTTGTTTTGAAGTTTCTGCAATATATTTTCAGCTTTAAGAGGGTAATATGAATTAGGCATGAGCTTTTCTACAAAGCACAGTGGGAGTTGGTAGTCTATACTCTCTCTCAATATGCCATTAGTTATCTGTTCTGCTATTGAGGTGGTACCATGTGTCAGATGACTGCCACCAATAACTTGTAATGCATATTCCCATGAAACAGCACTATTAACTGAGTCAACAATCTTTCTAACAGTTTCTTTATCGATTGGTGGAAAACATATCCTTTCTTCAACATCTCGTAAAACGGTGACTCGAGCATTGTTAAACTCATTCACCACGGAATTGATATCTAATATATTTACCTCATTGAGCTGAGCTTCAGTGATGTTTACATTTTTGCCCTGCAAGGAGGTGGAGAGATTAAGGAAAATGTCTGCAATTATTTCCTCCAGAAATGTGGCAGAGTAAACTCCTGTGTTCATGCCTCTTGGATATTGCATGTTAAGAATAGCTGTTGCATTCACTTCCTTTTTATCTGGTCTTTGAAGAGGAGGTAGAGGAGGGAATTTTCCTGAAAATTTCTTACCAAATCGGGCTTGCATTTTGGAATGGATCACAGGGAGGTTATTCAGTGGTTCTGTCAAAGGCTTGCTGTCATAATTCATGAATCTTACAGAGCATTTGCCCTGTCTTGAGTCTTTTAATTTTGGCCTTTCTCCTTTTGGGAAACCAGGGAGTCTTTGTCTTCTTCTATACATTAAATGCTTGTTTGCAAAAAGTGGACTTCTGGGAGGTTGGTATATACCACAGGACAGTTTTTCCATTAAGGATTTTACCAAGGTATGGGAAGTGATACTAAGCATAGATTCTTGACCTATTTCTGCTAGATTTTGCAAAAGAGCTGGCACGTTATATTCTTCAAATGGTGAGCCATGGCCCATTGCTCCCCTGCCATAATTCTCTATGTTTTGAAGTATGTTGAGCAGTCGACCTTCTGCTGGCATTTCACCAGAAAGAGGACCATCTGTAAGGAGGTTGTTGGCTGTACATTCTTCCAAAAGTATTTTAATAAATTTCTCACATACAACGTTCAGAAGAAAAACCGATTTTGGGGAGAGCCCTGGGTTATTTCTAGGTATTCTATGACTTCGCTTGTTATTTGAAGATAGGAACCTTTTTCGTGGTATTTTACCAGAATCCATATCCCAATTTGGGCATTCATCTGGCAAAACCAAACTGAAAACACTACTGGAAATTTTATTGACTATTTCTTTGGATTCATGAGTTTTTAGGCTACCAGCTGCAGTGCTTAACTTGCATGCCAGAGAATTTAGTTTATTTTTCTGTACTAGTTGATTAATTCGGTGAGTAGGAGATGATTTCCAGCCTCTGGAGCCTTCCTGTCTTTTCATAGTTTTGGTTTTGTTGCGAATGGGCAAACTATGGGTTTTAAGCCTGAAGTGTGGTTTGTTTCTTCCTCTCCTGTCAGGTTGATGCTTTATTCCTATTTCCTTAGACAGAACATGCATCACTCCTACTAAGAGATCCTGAAAGAGATTGTCGAAGTCAGCCACAGCTACTCTTGGGCAGTAAATATATTTTGTTTTCACAGAAACCACTTCTTGCGTATTGTCTGCCTTTAAGATGTTGCTATTAAAAAGGATTTGAATAATGATTTCAGAAATGCTTAAAGCAAGTCCTCTGATAGAAACTGACCGACTTGCAAATACTTGTGAATGAATTAAAATAACCTTGCTAAAAGCTGCATCTTGGTTTTCCAGTGATTTCTGTTTTATTCCACCATCTTCAGTACAATCAGAAATGCTTGAAATTATATAGGAAATAACTAATTCAGTGAGATGTTCACAAAATTGATAAAGTGAAGTATCATAGTTAATGTTTCTTAGAGGCTGTTTTGATTCATATTTTTTCCTTAATGGTGTGGAAACAGTAAATACTTTTTCATCAAGAGGACCTTAAAACAGAAAACATTAATATTTTTAACATGCATTAAGGGAAAATGTTGAGCATTCAAAATACTAGCAATATTTTATAGATGAATTTTACCTATTTCAAGAAATAGAAAAACCTAGTCAAGAAATTTTGGAACTGAGTTCTCTTCATATCTCTATTTCCCACCTGTGGAACCTTACTTCAGCCATGAAGTTAAGAAAATAGTCTAATGGAATTCAGATCTCTAAGTGCTGGTTTCTTCCTTGCATAGCTATGTTTCCAGCTTTAAAAGCTGGAAATTCTAAGGCAGAGAAATGATTTTCAGTTTTAGCTGCAAAGCCTTAGAATGATTCCAGTGATGACTGCAGACCTCATATAATTCTTAAATATATTTTCAGCTGTTTATCTAATTATCCAGTTTGGGACTATATAGTATAGTAAATGGAACTGGATGAAATTGCTGATATTTGACAGTTTTTGACACATAAAATGGTTATTTCGTATGGTTCAACCCAATATATGCATGTAAGCATTGTAAGAAAGGGAGTACAGATATCCTATTTATAAACATGGGTTTGGAGTGTTGTACTTAAAAAGAACTTAAGTCAGAACACTGGAACATGAACAGAACAAGAATTTTAATGTCATTGTTCTTATAAACTCTATTATCAACTGCAAAGACTAACTGCATATCTCTAAAAGGAGTTGGGTCATTATAGTCAGCTATGTATGAAGTCTGTAATTTAAAAAGTCATTTTTTAAAAGCACATGAAAAAGAAAACCCTCTTTGAACTTCTATCTGAGAATTGCCTGCAGAGCAGCTGTATGTCCCAAGCAAGAGAACTGATTTCATCATATCATAGGCATACCTCATGCCCAACCAAAATATCTCACTTTAAATTATGCCCATTTAATTTCATCTGTTGATAGCAGAAACTGAACAATACTCCTCCAAATAACAATTAGGTAAATGTGCTCAACGTTTTTTTCTTTTAGCACACTGACCAGTTAAAAAACACATAGTTAAAGAGCCACCCCAAATCCAAGGCTATTTTCAGAGAAGCAGTGAATGCAGCTTCTTGGATGTGAGAGTGACAAAACTCAATGACTTTTTTTCTCTAAAATGATGCCAACTTTTTATGTCATCCCTCACTCACCTCTGGTTTCAAAGTTCTTGAAATGTGTGACCACAGCTGTAGTAACATATCTTGCTATTAGATGGATTTCTTGTGGTCCCAGTTCCTGATCTGCAAAAGCAATGACTTCAGCCTCTTCAGGAAGTTCTGGTTTCTCTAACTTCGGGTACTTATCTTTCCACTTTTCCACTAAAGTGAAATCTTCTCCACTTGCTGCAAGGCTTTGGTTTTCTTCTTTGGTTTTAGAGTTGATTCTTTTTTCCCACATTTTAAGCAAACTTTTCTCATCCTTTTGTTCTTCAGACATCACAGACAAAGGCCCTTCCTTTGATACAAAAAATGACTTCACTGTTTCTATACTTTCCTTAGTATATGGGGTTTGACTTGGAAGGCCATAACTCAACAGCATGGTATTGACAATATTTTCTGCAGCTATACCTGTTTTAAGTGGAGAAACAGTTGTCTGTATTTGGTTTGGCTTAATAACTGGCTTGGGGTGCTCATAGTGAAGAACGTTTGGATTTTCACCTTCCATTCCTGTGAAGGACATGGGGTGCTCCAGTGCTGCTTGCACAGAGTCACCGGATTTCTGAAATGGTTTTTGTAATGGGAGAGAGCTGTTTCCTTTCATGGCTTGTTCAAAATGGCTAAGGCCTTGGGCTTCACTTCTAGAATATAATGGTTTAAGTTCTGATTCAAGCCCTTCCAATGGCTCTGTGGTTTTAAGTGTATCTCCTGCAGAGTATCTGACATGTGAAGGTAGATTAGAAGAAGCCTTCTCCTTTACTTTTCTATCTTTCTTTGAATAGAAAAATAAGCCAGAGATTTGTGGAAGATCATCCTTGCACCTCACTTCCTTTGACTCTGAAGTGAACATTCCCTTATCAGTTGCAAATCTGGGCCAATTGGCCACGTAGGCATTTTCGGCTACTTTGAGCAGCTTTTCCTTTGGATGGCTTTTGATCATCAACTCATAGAAATGAGTACACTGGTCCATCAGTGTGCTGATGATCTGACTTGCCACAGTGTTTTTTTCAAATATGCTTATTGAAGATGGTTCCATTTGGCACTTTTCTTTGTCTAACTTGTTCTTAATTATACCAAGCATGTCACTGACAGTATTAGCAGTATAAGTAAGCAGTTCTAAATGGAACGAGTGAAGCTGTTGAAGGGTATTGTGCATGTTCTCCTGGGAAATGATGCTACGTGATTTAGATCCATTAGGAAACTTATTCCATGGTTGTAACTCGGGCAGTATTGTTTTCATGAATGGCTTCTGTTGCACAGCAAAAAAGTTTTCAATAGGTATTTTCACAATTTCGGAAAAAGCATATGTAGAGATATGTTTAAATTGTAGGTCTGCAAATGATTCTAAGGTGTTCAGAACCCCTTCCATGAGCTCTTGAGCAATTTGGTGGCTAGAGCCCTCATATACCTTGTCTTTCAGCTTTGTGTTATAGATAAGTACACTGTTGAGGTTGTTTGTTTTTAAGGAGCCACCTTCACTTCTAGCTGTAGTTTCTTTATTGCTTTCTAGCATTTCTTTACCATCTGTTATGAACATCTGAGTCATGAAGTACACGTCTAATTTTTCTAATAGCTTTTTAACAATTTCCTGACCAAATATATTAACTTGTGCTTGCGAACGCTCAGCTCCAGAAGCAGCTCTTTTAAAGTCATGGTACCTGCTTTCACAAGCCTCAAGAGGTGACAAATTTAAAAGTGAAACAGATTGTTCTAATTCCTTTGTTTTCACTGAAATTTCATTCAGAACAGTCTCAGCTATCATCAATAGCTTATATTTTTCATTTTCCATATCGTTTGATTCTGTTTGCCATTCATCAAACATTTGTCTAAAAATACCTTTTTTAGGGAAGATTTTCTCTAGCTGGGAAGAAACATTCTCCAAAGAGTAACGGACTTCTGGATTTGTAAGAGTGATTGTCCTAAAATTCCTCTGTGAAAGTTTGAGATCACGTGAGTGTGAGCCTTTTATCTGGTCAGCTGAATTGTCGTTTTTCATAGCATATAATCCCTGCAAAACTGCATTAACTATTTCACTTGCTGTGATGATTTGATCAGAATGTAAAGTGTCTACATTTATCATTAGTCTATTTTGCCTCACCTTTTGAAATTCATTCACAATATTTTCCAGAATATTGCTTACTATATCCTTGGCATACATTTTTAGTTCTGCAGTGGGAAGTTTTGTTCTCACCGAGGAGTTTTTGGCATCTTCTGCTGATAGCAGGTAGGGCAGACCAATGGCAGTACTTGACTGACTGCCTCTGAAAGTCTTCTCTCTAGGACTTAACTTGGACTTACTTTTGGCTTTAGCACCACTAGGTCCTAGCTGTGGTTTTGTTTCAAATTCAAGCAAAGAGATAATTTTTGATTTTGCTTTGAAGTCTGTTTTAAAACTTACATTAGGGCTGCCTTTGGAACTAGCATTAGAACTGCAAGGCCTCAGAGATTGCATTGCATCAGACTGATCTTTAGGGGACAAGTTCTTTTCTAGATTCAGCAAAACAAAATTTGTGATCTTTTTGAGAACCTTTTGGACCAATTCTTCTCCCACTCGCAATGGAGAAAATTGCAATAAGGTGTTTTCCAATGAAGTGACACTTCTAATGCTTGTGTAAGGATAAACTCTCAGTATCACATGTTCAGGGGGAACACTTCTTCTTTTTGCTTGTTTTGATTCCCCAAAGCTTGAAGGATTCACCAGTAATTCATCATGGCCAGATGCTTCCAATTCTCCCCTGGTCTCATTCTTTTCATATAAGGATGTCATTACTATTGAGAACATTTTTCTGGAAACACTTTCAACTATGTCATTTGCAACACTGCTTATATGTGACTGCAAGATTTTTTTCTGTGCTGCTGCTGTTTCTATTTTAGAATCAAATGTAAAGTGGGGGGGGTCATTAAATGGAGACCAATGGTCTATGTCTTCCATTACCCTCTGAAACACCTTCTTTAAAATTTCCTTAACTGCACTTAACAAAGCAGTTGTTTTTTCCTGTCTAGAGTCTCCATTTCTAAATATTTCTTCCAAAACCCTTCTCAGGTTTTCTGCTTCTGATAGAATTTGGTTTTGACATGGGTATTTTGAAAAAAGAGACAGTTCAGTGTGGTCTTCCATCTTTCTTTGACCCAGCAATATTTCGTTTTGTACAGCTGGTTGTGTAAACAGGCTAGGATTCTGCTGTGAGTAAAACCTACTTGCCTTCAGTGATATTTTATCATGTAAAATCCTTAAGATGTTGTTGACAGTTTCACTCACCATTATGTTTTCTTGGAATGAAGTATTGTTTGGATATGAATACATCTTTTGGATTTCTAAATCTATGTCATTTTTTATAAGCATCAAAATGGTACTGGCGATTATGTCAGCATATTCCCTAAGACTAGCTTGTGATATATGAATTGTAGGTCCATGTTTTTCCCTGTAATTAGCAAATGTGTAATCTGTGACCTCTTGACTGAGAACGGTTCTAGCTGTTGAGATTTCTAGGATATTCACATCTGATGGCATTTGGTTTGCTTCAAGAAATATGCTGTTGTTTTGTTTAGGATTTGTAAATTCTGGACCAACATATGTTTTTTCTGTAGTCTGAATATCAAGAGTAAGTAGCAAATCTATTCTTTCTGTGGCGAAAGATTTTAATCTATTTGAAATGGCTTTAGTAATAAAGCGAACATTTTCCTCACATGGGTCAGAAGCAGATTTCTTGACATCTTGTTTTTTAAGTACAGTTGTTTGATTATCATCAGAATAAATTGATTTTAGCTGTACATCTCTTCCCCTTTTTGCAAATGGAAATCTCTCCTTTTCCCCCTCATTCATCGAGTATGTAACTGGAGATTGTTGATGCTCTGCTTTGGGAAATGCATCAGAAAATGTCAGGGGCAATTTCAGAGAAATAGAATCCTTTGTATTTATACCAAGCGTGATAGCAGAAGTGAGATTTTGCAGAACAATATCCACCATATCACTGGAAATCATTGTGACACACGACTTAGAAACTAAAAGCATTGGAATAGCTTTATTTGCGTACTTGGGGTTTGTTTCAGAGTTTGCTTCTAAATATTTCCCACTTATGTTACATTTATTAAGAGTGGATGCGGCAAGTAGATTATTCTCATTCATTGTTTTCTCACAGATGTCACTTAAGATACCCTCGATGGTATCTAGTATTTGAAATTGAAGTTTTTTTCGATAATCGCTTTTACAGAACAGCTTTTCAACAATACCTTCTGGCTGATCTAGATCAATCTCTCTGTCAATTTGGTTTTTTTCATATTTGCCTTTACTAGACACAATACTTAATACTGTGTTAACAATCTGGCTTGGGATACTGTCAGAAACCACAATATTATGGATTAAGAATGGACTTTTCGTTTCTTTATCTAACTTATGTTTGATTCCTTGTAAAATTTGTCTAGCCACTTCTGTTGCATATGAATTTAATTTATAGGCAGGCAGTTGACATATTGAGGTGCTCTTTCCTGACTTGTTATGATCCACTGAGAAATAAGAAAATTGATCACCAGAATATGAATCTTTGGTTGATAGCCATGGTTGCCTGAAAGCAGTCTCATCCTCCTGTAGAGGCAAAGCCATTGGAATTGTGAAATTGACGTGAGGACAAAAGAGAGCTTTTACTTTGGAAGTAACAAATGTTTCTAAATTTGTCAATACTGACTGTATAATATCTTGAACTACATTCATTTTGGTCATTTTACCACTACTAAATGTGGACTGAAATATACACAGATTTCTGTCCAGTGTGGTAGACTGAAGAGAGGCCTGTTCTCCACTGTTGTGTTCAGGAAAAAAGATATTTGCTGGATAGGTGATAATGTTAGATCTATTTTCACTTGCATTTCTATCTGTCATGACAACAAAATAAAGTTTTTGAAGTATGGTTCTAACAACATTATCTGCAACAGAGGTTACATCTGCCTCAGACACTAAAGGATCCATTATTTTATCCATAGATTGGATTGATTTTTGAACAACTGGCTTATCACCAGGATGACGAATGTCACATAAAGGGGACTGGGAGAGAGTAAGCACATTTAATTGATCAATTAAGTCATTCTGAAAAATTTCATTTAAAATATTTCTTATAATGGGCACAACTGGGGACTTCTCTGGTTCTTTGAGTTCTACTTCAAATTTTTTAAATGTTCTTTCTAGTTCCCATTGCTTAAGTGATTCTGATTTAGTTTCTTCTGGTGGTCTTTCCTCTTGTGATTCTGATTTAGTTTCTTCTGGTGGTCTTTCCTTTCCAGTACTTTTTTCCTCTGTATCTGGAGGATCTTCTTTATAGGACTCTGGGTCAGCCCCTCCTGGAAGAAAATTTCCATAGGTTGGCCTATATCTGTAATTTTCAATGTCTTGCTCTTCTGGTTCAGTTTCATTAAATACATAAGGAGGCCCTGCATCTAAAATTAAATCGACTAGATTCTTAAGCCTTTCTTTCTCCTGTAGTAGCTTGGTTATGCCTGTTTCCAAATCTGGCAAGCTCACATTTAATTCCGTTTGAATAGCCTTCAAAATAGTACTTGATACTTTCTTTGCATGCATGTATAAAGCAGTCTGCAGTTGTTTTTCATGTGTGTTTGTACAAATGTTGATACTTTCACTCTCCCAGTACCTCTTGTTGCTATTTTTATTTCCATTGATTATAGTGCCCAGAGTTTCTAAATTTCTTTTGGCAAACCCTTTCAATTTAGCAAAAACCATTTCAAAGATATCAGAAGCCATGACTTCCAGTTTATTTGGGTGCTCTTCCTTTGTGCCCCCTGTTTTGGAGGCAGTTGTCTTTCCCTTGTTAGTCACTTCTTGACTACCTGGCTGAATCACACTGGACAACATGCTAGAGATTATGTCCGAGCATCTGCCCATTTCTTCAATAAGCAAAGCAAGTGATAGGCTGTCCGTATCAATATAATCTGAGATAGCTTTAAATTCTGAACTTGTGAAAATGTATTCCATCTCAGCACTACATAATTTTCTAATGATACCTTCTAGAATTGTATAAGAAATGAGCTGAATATTAGACTGTAATGCAGTGGTTGTTCTCAAATTCTCCTTGATCCACTCTCTATTTTGTTCATCAGATAGCAGAGGACATGGACGTTCTCCTATGAGCTTGTGTAACATTTCACATAAGGTAGCCCCAATTCTATCTAACACTTGCAATCTGGTACATTTGTGAAGTTCCTCTTGCATATGAGGGCACTGAGAAGGTACAAGTTGTTGTTGATCAATCACAGCAGTTTCATGTGAGATTTTAGACCTTAGCTTATCTGAAGGGAACAGAACATTGCTTTTACCTGTATTTCCACTTAACAATTTGCAAATGCAAGTTGCTAATGAACTTGTCATAATGTCATTATTTAGCTTTGTGACAACAGAATCTAATTCCTTTTCATTGTCAGCAAAAACTCCTGTATCCATAAAGTCTTTGGGTGGGCCACACTTCTCAAGATTTAGATTTTTCTTACTGTATTTGAGTTCTTCCTGGATAGCATCCAAAACAATTTTTACCACTTTAGTTGTGTAAGTACTAAGGTGAAATTGAACTGAAGATTTCTTGTCAGGTGCAGGTTTTGAATGATCAGCATGACTTTCTAGTTTGAAGCAGTTTTGCAATTTTGGACAGATAAATGAGTTCAGCTTTTTAAAAACTGTATATGTGATCTTATCATTAATGTGAACTACAGGTTCAGGTGTTGATTCAGTTTCTTCAGGTTCTAACCAGGGACCTTTGATAGGGTCTATGCCAAGTGCAGATAAAAATTTCATCTTCCTTTTACTCTCAAGCCATATTTCTGATGGCTCTTTATTTGGTATATCAGCATTATCTAGAGAAGTTTGAGGTACTGATGAAGAATGTCTGATAATGTGACTATAAGCTATGTAAAGTATTTTTAACACAGCATCTACAGTTTCTTGAGCTACTACTTGGATTTCTGATGCAGAGAACATCTGGTTCATCCATTCTTGACTGGATAGATCTTGTGGGCTTCCTGATGTTGGAAGTGAAGCTTCCTTATTTTTATAACCTGAGCGACCAGAGGGCCCAGAAAATAGGTCTTGGAGCATCTGTGCTAAAATACTTGTAATTATATCTTCTGAGGCTTTTTGTATTTGATGCTTTTCATCTTCACTGAAAAGCAAAAGGTCTTTATTCAAACATAGCCTGTCCTTAAAAATGTCCTTATTATTAAAAGCTGGAAGGTCAGTCTTTAATCCCCAATTGTGAAATGCTACTTCATCTTGATAAATAGGCTTTGTAGGTAAGTTCATATTTCTTTTGTACTTCAAATCAGCATTTTCCCTTGTTAAACAGTGATCAGGAAACTGTTCTTGTAATTTTGCTTTTTCATCTCTGATAGAAGAAATCAGTACATTTTCCACAATCTTGTCTATTTCTTTATTTTCATCTTCAGAATAAAGAACCATGCCAGGAACATTAATGGGTGGAAAGAGGGAACCATGTCTAGGATTATTAGCTGCTCTGGTGCTGGTGAGTCTGTGCCCTTCTTCAGTGCCAGAAGGACTACTCAGTCTGGGGTGTCTTCTCTTTTGGACATTTGTTTTTGCTGGTTTCTGATGTAACTGAGCCAAGACATCATCAAGTAGATGAAGGATGATCACTGTTTCCTCAAATGCAATGAGTCTCTCATTATTAAGTCCTATTTGTATATAACTTAGTATAGTGTTGACTGCTTCTTCTATATAACCAACCAGAGAGGATTGGGAAAAAATATTTGACACTAAATTTTGTATGTCTTCTTTGTTAATCAAATTGGCTGCATCAGGTTCAGCACTGGATTTACTTTTGTTGGCTCTCTGAAGGAATGCATATGTTGTGTCTTTTCTGTGTTGCTGATAAGCAGGTTCAGTAGTGATTTCAAGATGAGCAAGTTCATTTTGCTTAGAAGATGCAAGAGATGTCAGCTTTTCTAAAACCACATGAACCATATCCTCTGCAATACCACTCATGTTCTCCATAGTGTAAGGCGGTGGTGACGCTTTTGAAGTTTTTTCTTCTGGAGAAATGAAATGTTCCCCACTGGCTGTTAAGTCTGATTTAAAGTGAACTGACAAATTTTCTTGTGAAAATACCTCAGTACATTTTTTCTCAACTGCAGACTGTAGCTTCTCAAGTACATTTTCCATAATTTCAGCAGCTGCTGAGGAGATATTGACACTGGAGAGCAAGTCTCCTTTGTTAGTGTCAGTTTGATCAACCAAAGTTTCGGCCGTAACAGAAGCAAGAGTGGGGATGGTCTTGGTTAATTCAGACGCCATTTCATGACAAATAATTTCTAAAATCAACTCGGATTCCTCTTTAAGGTGATATTTAAAGTTATCAAAAACATTCTTTAACTCCTGCATCTCATTTACAACTTTTGCTCTTTCATCAGAAGATGGCAGCTGTTCTAAGGTATTTGTTTTAGTGATAGCATCTTCAGATTTCTTTGTGCCTGTTTTAATCGGTGCAAAAACGTGACTATCGGATTTACTTGTTTTAGGTTTGGGGGATTCAGCAGTCTTATTATATTTAGGTTCAGAGGCTTTACATTGTCCTTTTCTGTGATGTTTTTTTCCCGTAACTCTTTTTTCTTTGTGGGCAGAAGATGGTTCTACAGGTGCCACTGGTTGTCCTATTGACCTGTCAGCTGTGTCCGCACAGGCCTCTGCCTGAAATGTCTCTACCTGAATACGTGTTTCATATAGGAGCACTTCGCTGCATGTGCTACAGCAACTCGCACTACTTGAAGAGAGGGTAGAGTCATCAGGCATCGGGTATATAATATTTTGCAACCTTTCTTCATATTTTGTGATGGCTGGATATAATATACTGGTTACTTCAGCCACAACCCAAGTCATTATATTATGCACTATACTGTTCAGTTCTTCTGAAGTTACCTGGAAAGGAGGTAAGCAGCACACAAGGGAAATCACATATGGATTTACTCTATTGTAGGGACAGGGGCTAACCTTTAATTCCTTGTATCAAACAATGCATAGCTAGAATCCAGCCCTGGTGTATAGAGAAAACATAGGAAAGGATCTACTTAGAATAAGATTAATTTCAATTGGTTTATTCTCTGTGGTTGTGACCTGTTCTTTGAATATGATTCCCTTTGATTCAAAATCCCTTGAAACATTGATTTTCAGCTTTTATTGCTGAGCACAAATGGCTTCTTGGTTAAAAAAAATAGCCAAGTGGGTGTCTAGGCTCATAGAAAACTATTGCTCTGGCAAAAAGTAAGACTGTGTTGATGATCCAAGCATTATTTCTTAAAAATACATACCAGATTACCTTTGACAGACTATTTCACAACACAAATTTGCAGTCAAAACATGTATATGCCTTTGCAGAGATAGCCTCCTTTTATGTAGGCATCTGTCCAGCTAGGAGGTAAGGGTAAAAAAGTACCACAGCAGAAGGATCAGCCTGTGGGCTCTGCAGCCCACTGGTTGCTGCCTTCCTCCATCAGCTCACTGTGTTTTTATGTATGCAGATGACTACAGCTAACTTGTTAAGATTTAATGAATAGTCAGTAATTAGCACTGATAATTTAGTGGAAATGAGTAGGCTTTGGGTCCAACAAAAGATTATCAGCACAAACTGATAATGAACCATCTGGTTGGTTGGTTCACATTAATCTCAGTCAAAAAGGCTGAGCTAGAACTGGGATGGACTTAAAGGGCCAGAAGGCTGGACAGTAGAGGGAAGTTGCAAATGCAACTTTGCAGATGCAAACTGCACCTGGAAAACTCTATACTTGTTTATGTACTTCTTATTGCAGATATATTTTGGGAACATAAAAATCCTCCTGCCTATAATAAAATAGTATTTTATTTTATTTTTATTTTTATTTTTTTTTTAAGATTTTATTTGTTTGACACAGAGAGAGAGAGAGAGCAGATCACAAGTAGGCAGAGAGAGAGAGGAGGAAGCAGGCTCCCCACTGAGTAGGGAGCCCGATGCGGGCCTCGATCCCAGGACCCTGGGATCATGACCTGAGCCGAAGGCAGAGGCTTTAACCCACTGAGCCACCCAGGCGCCCAATAAAATAGTATTTAAAAAAAAGATTTTATTTATTTATTTGACAGAGAGAGAGATTACAAGTAGGCAGAGAGGCAGGCAGAGAGAGAGGAGAGAGGAGGAAGCAGGCTCCCCGCTGAGCAGGGAGCCCTATGTGGGGCTTGATCCCAGGACCCTGAGATCATGGCCCAAGCCGAAGGCAGATGCTTTAACCCACTGAGCCAGCCAGGTGCCCCAAAATAGTATTTGTTTTTAAGTTATTGTTACTCTCAAGACAGCCAGACTGAGAATGCATACCTCCTACAGAAACTCTTATTTCTCAAAGCTGTGGATACAAGTCAGTGGCAGCAAAGGCTGGGTGCTTGGATTCTGGCTATGCATTGTCCTATATCCTGGCATTTGGGCACCAGAGTCCCTAGAATGTGGTTGTTGCCTCCCAGTTACCTCCAAAGTTAGCTTCCAGGTTGTTCAGGTTTAGGCCAATATTCAATGAAAAGTTAACACTATGTCAAATGTAGCATATCTCTCCTGATCCATTACGGAAGGTTTGAGAACCACTTCAGATAAAGCCATTTTTCCCAGTCCAATTCCCAAATCTTTTAATGCATTTTTATTGTGATTAAATACACAGAACCTAAAATGTACCATTTTACCATTTTAAAGCATACGGTTCAGTGGCATTAAGTATGCTCACAACATTGTGCAAACATCACCACTATCTAGTTCTCTTAATACATTCTTTGTCACCTTCTGTCCTGACTAGAAAATGGCTATTGAGTTTGAGAAACATAGTTTGGAATAACAACATATGGCTGAAAAACACTTCTTTTACATAAACACGTCCTGAATCAAACACTTCTAAGAATAACAGCTAACCATTAATAGATAAGTTACTTACCTTCTTGGTCTAAATTGGTCCAAATCTATTCTAATATATATGAGCTAAGAATTTCAATATATATTATTTTCTTAATACCAGAGAAAATGTAAGAAGACCTACATTATTATTCTTAAGGTAGCTGAGAAAAGGCATTTTTCAACCTTGGTATATAAAACAGGGGCATTCCTGAAGTTTTTAATGAAATGAAATGTGATAAATAGAATCTGATTTTCAGTTTATTTTCACTATACTATTAAACCAATAAATTTTCTTTTGGTGCCAGTATGTCTAGGTCTTTGTGTTTGTTGCATGTTCTCTGAGTTGAGCAGGTCTATATGTGAAAGTGTGTGTGTGTGTGTGTCCTACTCCCCTGAACCCCTCTCATGTCCTCTGTCTAGCCCCAGAGTTGGGGCTTATCAAATTCACCCTCATCTTTGCCTGGTCCAAGTTCTCAGGTGACCAGGTCCCTTCTTTTGATGGAGTACCATCCTAAGATTTTTCTTACTCCAGGGGAAAATTAGGAGACAGATGTAGGCATCCTGGTTCACATGCCCAGGGGAGAGGATGCTCAGCCCTAAGCCAAATCTCAACGGTCTGCAAAGGCATTTCCCTTAATGGCTTCCCATTATGGAGTGGGTCTGTGGTATTTGATGCTTTTCTCCTGATAACTAAACCTCCTAAACCTCTCTCAATCTATCCTCCTGGGCCCCCTGCCCAAAAGGCCAATAATAGTAACTTTGGACCCCTGCAAAACTCAAGATAAACTGAGAGTGAAAGTCAAGAAGAGAAGGCAAAGAGGGAAACTGACTTATGTCAACAGATGATTTTGCTCATTGTCTGACTTACAGAATTTTCTCTAATTTCATATGACAAAATATCTTTGTTGCTTTATCAGTGAATTTCATCATACATACTTTTTTGTGACAGCAATTTTGATAGTGGTGTTGTCTGAAAAGTAAAGAGAGACAGATTTTATTTTATTTCTGATCAATAATTTATGTAACTCCTCCTACCCCCAATTCCTAAGCATTGAATCAGATTATTTCCTTTGTGCTTGGGAGATTTTTTTTCTCCCTAGCAATTCACAAAAAAGAATAAGCTTTATTTTTTGTCTAATCCCCCTATTTAGCCTCCTACTTAGATATTGGCCTGTGGGTACAGGACATGCTCCATTACTCACAGGAGTAGAATGAGAGCTGAATAAACAGTATAATAGTAAACAGCTGCCGTATAAACTAACAACTGTCTGATATTACTATTCATGAACCACTTAGCCATGTTTGTTTCAGAGTGAGTTGGGAAGAGCGTGGGGTTGGGGAGAGAAGGGGTGGGCTAGTCCTTTCTGCTTGCTCTGCTTGATCAGAGTTTCCTGATAACTCGCTTTCTTTTTTCTTTCCAGTCACAATTGTTTTTTTTTTATAAATTTATTTTTATTATTATTATTTGCCCAGGGGTACAGGTCTGTGAATCATCAGGCTTACGCCTTTGACAGCATTCACCATAGCACAAACCCTCCCCAATGTCCACAACCCATCCACCCTATCTGATATGAGAAACTTGAGGGGCAGGGTTGGGGGTCGTGGGGGGCAGGGAGGGAAAAATAAAGGAGATAACTCGCTTTCTGTCCATGTCCTCAAAACTCCTAGTCTCGTCCCCTCACTCTACAATAGGAAAAGATCCATGGATGATTTCTTGGTAACGATGGATTAAAATAATGGGTTTCTGATCATATGCAATACCAAATTAGAGGTAGCCCTTTTCTAGGTATCATAATATTCTATTCTATGTTTTTTTCTCTTTTTTAAATTTTATCTTTTAAAAAGTTTTCATTTATTTATTTGTTGGAGAGAGAGAGAACAGGAGCACAAGCAGGGGGAGCGAAGGGCAGAGGGAGAAGCAGGCTTTCTGCTGAGCAAGGAACTTGATGAGACTCAATCTCAGGACCCTGGAATCATGACCTGAGCCAAACGTAGACGCTAAATGACTGAGCCACACAGGCATCCCTTTTTCTTTTTAAAAGTTTTTATTTGAATCACCCAGTGCTCATCGCAACAAGTGCCCTTCTAACTTCCCATCACCTATTTTCCCCATCCCCCCCCACCTTCCCTCTGGTAACCATCAGCTTGTTCTCTATAGTTAAGAGTCTGTTTCTTGTTTTGCCTTTCTTTTTTTCCCTTTGCTCATTTGTTTTGTTTCTTAAATTCACATGTGAGCGAAATCATGTGGTATTTGTTTTCCTCTGACTGATTCATTTCACTTGGTATTATACTCTGTAGATCTATCCATGTCATTGCAACCTATTCTATGTTTTAATCAAAATTATTTATTATCACCTACTACATGGAACCAAAAATACATTTTACTAAATTGTAGCCAGAGAACAACACAATCATGTAAATTATAGAATACTAAAAAAAGTTACAAAAAATAAGGCCTAAGACTCTAATTCCGACTTATTTTCATATTTTCCTGCCTACATGGATCATTTGCTTCTCTTCTTCCTGACCTTCTTAAAGAAAAAAGAATACTCCATCTTCATTTTTACTTGGCCTGCCCTTATGTTACCAAAATTACTTTTCCCCCCAAGGCCTACAATTCAATTTTGAAAAATATAGCCCATCTTTGCAATTACAATGTAATTCCTAGTAGGAAAAGAAAAACTTATAAGTCTCAGCTAGGATGAGGGAGCAATAGCCCAATACCTTTTTGCAATATAGAACCTGGAACATTAGTGCTGATGTCAGTGGCACAGTTCCTATCCTTTGGCTTCATTTATTTTTCTAAGACTCAATTTCTCAGGCCAGCTCCAGTACAATTTCTTCTTGTAAGTACTCTACAACCTAATGCATCCAGATTCTTTTTTCTGCTCTCTCTTCCACTGGCAGCAAGTGGAACCCAGTGAGTCCTGTGTATTTGTTGCTACCTGTCCTCACAGGCTTTCTGTCCCAAAGGCATACATTTAGATAAAAGGAAATAGCAAAGATCTGAGAACAAATCTAACCAGATAAATGAGAAAGCCTCATTCATATAAGGCCACTAGAAGATAGTTGTGATATTACATATAATCTACAATTCACAATGAATTATCAGATTTTTGTTGGAGCCAATTGAACAGAAACATGCAAATGAACTTGCTGTTATACTGGAAAGTTCCATCACCATTCCAGGAGTGACATGATATTCCATCTACTTACTTTTCCTTTAGTCCTAGAGGAGGTTTTCCTTGACAGGCTGACACTACTAGGAAAGTGTCTATGGTTTAGGTCATTGGTACTGCTAACTTCCTACTTCTTTTTTTTTTTTTTAACTTCCTACTTCTTAAATAAAGAGGGCAGTGATATTAATGACCGTTAGTCCAGAAGCCCCAAAGAGAAGGCACAATTTTCAGTTTAATTTGCAATGTCACAAAACTATAAATATACCTTTCTGCTTCTGACCTTCTCCTCTATACAAACTCACTTTAGTCCAGAAGACAACTTAAAGACATCTTCATATGGTTGGTCAGCCACCCCTTGAGGATTAATGTGACAAGCCTAAATTTTAGTCTGCCTAATCCTTCTGCATGGCGAATTCTTAATCTAATTGGTGGCCTTCTTGTATCTCAGGCCCATGGCTTTGAGGTAAGGCCTGATACCTCCTGCTCATCCACACGCATAGTCCATCCTATTGCCAAATCCATTTACTCATTCCAGTGGCTAAATGGGAATTTATCCACTGCCCTGCACCCATTTCACTCTCTAACATTCCTCAAGTCTCCCTGTCTTTTGTCCTGTTGCTGTGTAAAGCACAACTGAGGTCAGAGGTAGTGCTTTATTCATCTTGGTATCTCTCTAATACCCAGAACTATACTTTGAACATAGTAGGTTCTCAAGAAAGTCTGGCATATAAATTCCCATTTAACATGTTTTAGATGCATACTTCTCTCTACTCCAAAAGGAAGGCCATTGTGCAAGGCCACAAATCATTAACGGACTTATGTAAGGGGCACCTATTTAACTATCTTTCATTTGTCCTACATGCTGCTGTCACAAGTGTTCAGCAGAGATATCGACTTGATAATATCACATCCCTCCTCAAAACCATTAGACCATCATTCAGTGGATGAAATACAGACTTTTGAGCATGGTCTTCTCCTCTCATCTTCCATCCCAATTGCAAGAACATACTCAGTATCTAAATGCAAAGTTTACTTATTCCAACTGTTTACTCCACTGCTATCTTATCACATTTGCTTCCTTTTGTCCCGATTTCTTTAGTTTCTAGTTCTATTTTGTTAAGCTTACTGTGTATGGCCTTTGTGTAAGCATTAGGAAAAACAGAGAAGAAGTTGAGAGGAGAGAAGGGAGAGAGGTTAAGTGGTGGAACACACGTGATGCATCTAGCATTGAGACTTGGGAAGCAAGGAGCTGCATCCGAGAAAGGACTAAGTCCAAGCCCTTGAACCTGTGTTCATCTCTGTAAGGTAAGGGGATGTGATGTGGGTGCAATGGACAGAGCCAGTCCAGATGGTCTTGTTATCCATGTTTTATTGTGCTCTGGCCTGGAATTGTCCTAGGTATCACTAAAAGTACCCTGCGTATTTGAGAGGAATGGGGAAGAAGCTCTAGGTCATGTGGAGAGCTCTTCATCTTAGCTGAGTTAAGATTTTTAGCAAAAGGGTATCCAGAGCATTTGCTTTTGAAAAGAGTCAAGTGATTCTGTAGCTCTGTAGTCTAGGGTAGTAGGAAGGCAGGAGGAAGAGGGAAGCAAGAATTAACACTTTCTAAAATCACATAATCATCACTCTTCCCCTTTATTTCTTTAAACTGTCCTAATATTGGGCTAGTCAGTTTCCTTCCTTCAGCCTCTTTGTCTCTTATGAGCTCTCAGTAAGTCAAACTGACTTCATCACTCCTAAGCACAAAAACTTTCTTCTAGGAAGCTCGCTCTGAATGTCAACACCATTTACCACCACACGCTACTTCACCTTACCCAACCATTTTCATCAGAATTTGGAATTTATAAAACCTATCCTGGACCTCATTTGATTTGAGGATTTTTAGAAGATTATGGTGTTAGATATATGTGTTCCATCAGGAGTTATGTGATGTGCATGAAATATTCAAGTTTGAGGGGAACCGCACTTTATTTTTTTTTAAAGATTTTTTTTTATTTATTTGACAGAGAGAGAGACAGCAAGAGAGGGAACACAAGCAGGGGGAGTGGGAGAGGGAGAAGCAGGCTTCCCGCTGAGCAGGGAGCTGGATGCGGGGCTCTTGCCCCGGGTCATGACCTGAGCCAATGCAGACGCTTAAAAACTGAGCTACCCAGGCACCCGGGGAACTGCAGTTTAGCAGAATAAGTGGCACCAGGGTTTGAGGGTTGAAAGGCACCTAGGCCAAAAATAAAAAAAAATCTTCTCCACTGTCCTTGATTTTTGTATCATTAGAGATTCATTACTTTATTTTTTTAAAGATTTTATTTATTTATTTGACAGAGAGAGATTACAAGTAGGCAGAGAGGCAGGTAGAGAGGAGGAAGCAGGCTCCCCGCTGAGCAGAGAGCCCGACGTGGGGCTCAATCCCAGGACCCTGAGATCACGACCTGAGCCGAAGGCAGAGGCTTTAACCCACTGAGCCACCCAGGCACCCTCATTGCTTTAGATTACAGTACAGATATCCTCAGGATGGGGTAACAGATTAAGTCATTAATACTATATGGTAAACTAATTCATCATCAGAGAACAGATAACCTCAAAAGGCATACGTAATGTATGTTTGAATGTGGAGAGGGGAAAGAATAGATCTAGATTCCAGAAAGTTACCTGGAAAGAAGAGGCAGTGCTACCTGAAAGAGGAGTGAAGGCCCTGGGGATTAGGGGGTATAGAACAAAAGTAAGACTAGAGGGAAGGTGAAAGAACATAACTTTGCCTACTTTATAATTTTAGCTTAAACCCAAGAGGTTGCAAAAAAATGAATGCAAGTAGAACTACAATAACTGAGGATTCTGTGGGAACATCCGCCCTTAAGCAGCACTCCTGTGTAATTATTAAAAGGTTAATTTAAAATAACACATTAATTTATTAAACTTTCTTAGATACTTACTTAATTGATGAATCATGAGAAGGGAAGATTCCTTGAGCTACAGGTGAATTTTCAGAGAGAAAAAGAAAATTACTACCTGTTGGTAGCCTTCCCAAGCTATTTGTAAAATGGTAATTAACATCTATTAATAGGTTTTTATTCCCTGTTGTTACTGCTGTGTTTAAACCCTCCAGGAACTGCCAGGGAGGCATAAAATATGCTTTATAATCTGGGGCCACTGCCTACCTCACCAGCCTCATCTCTGGTCATCATTCTACATATATTCTGTGCTCCAGAGATCCTGAACAACATGCAGTTCCCTTTGCCTGTGCCCTTACTATTTAGTTTATTACTCTAACATTACTCTTTTAAATTCCTCACCTTTTAGGATTCACTCAGCTTATGTTACGTCTTTCAGAGAGCCTTACTTGAAATTGCCTGCACAGACAGGCATCCTCTGTCAATGCTCCTGAAGCACCCTATACTTCCTTCTATTATAGGACTTACTATGCTACAGTTTACAGTGTCTGGCATATAGTAAGCACTCAATAACACTTATTTATTGAACCAATTCTTTAGCACAGGTATTGGATCAATGTTTGTTTATTAGTCTAACAGCCATTAATCTCTTCCCACTCACACACTGTCTAACATGCTTTGCACACCATCTAGCAAAGTTCCATAAACAGATATTAGAAAATATTTTTAGATAATTATAGTAAAGCAAGTGTTCACGTAGAATATTTCCATAGGAATACGAGAATGGTATATATCAATTATACACATATATCATTAAGCAGTCTTAGACAAACAGAATGCTGTGAATAATAGAAAGTAGTATTACCAATTAGAGCCAGGTCAAAGTCAAGGCAAATTTATCTTTCTCCTAAGAAATGTAAAGTGTATTGGGAGTAACCAGTAAATTCCAATGACCTGTTTGAAAACATTTATTTAAAATTCTATGTGCCTTTTTGAGTTTCTCTGTATATGAGTATATTTTTGCATGTGTACAGTTTTGGAAAGGAAGGAGCTGGAATTAATAGTATATAAACCTGAAAAATTATGAAGATAATACTGTTGTGGTGGTTTCCAAGTATGTCTACAAATTCTTTGGTAATACTCCCTCCAAGAAGTGGAGGTTAACTCTATTCCCCTTGAGTATGGGTTGGACTCAGTGACTTGCTTCTAACGAACAGTCCCGGGCAGAAGTGATGGTCTTTAACTTTTGAAACTAGGTTATAAATATATTGTGGTTTCAGCCCCTCTACCTTCAATCACTATCTCTGGGGGAAGCCAGATGTTATATCATGAAGATACTCAAGAAGCCTTATAGAGAGATCCACAAGGTGAGGCACTGAGGCCTCCTGCTGACAGCCAGGTGAGTAAGCCCTCTTGGAAGTGAAGCCTCCAGTCCCAGTTAAGCCTTCAAATGACTGCAACAGCCCTGGATGACAACTTGACCATAACCTAATGAGAGACCCTGAATCAGAACCACCCAGCTAAATTGTTCCTGGATTCCTAACCACAGAAACTATAATTTTTTTTAAGCTGCCAAGCTTTGGGGTGATTTGTTACTTAAACTATAATTTTTTTAAGCTGCCAAGCTTTGGGGTGATTTGTTACTTAACAATAGGTAACTAATGTGATTGTTAGAAAAAATAAGCAACTCTTCTATGGTTTCTTGGAATATGGTGGATTAAATGTCCTGAAGAGCCTGTGTGAAGCCTATTACAAATGCAATGGGAATTTGATAAATACACAATTAGAGTATAGAACTTCAATGCACCTCTTTAATAGCTGGACACATTTATAGACAATAAAAAAGTCTAGTAGACAGAAAAAATCAGTAAAGACATAAAATCAATAAATGTAATTTAATATCCATTTAGAGCTTTCCATCCTTCAAATAGAGAATACATATTATTTTGGTATGTCTGTGAAGCACTTTCAAATAGCAGTCACATATTTGGCCACAAAGAAAACCTTAACTTCAGTGTGTTCGTGATTTACAGACTATATTCTCTAAATGTAATTAAAAAACTGTGACATAAAATATTAATTTCTTGATATTTAAGAAACATACTTACGGATAACTCTTGGATCGAAGAGGAAATTAAGAGGACAAAGTATAATCTACCTCAAAAGGCTGAACTAATTTTTTCTCCTCCAAACTTGTTCATCTTTCTGTACTGCCTGTCTACTGAATGGTACCACTATTCACTACCCATTTAGTTGCCCAGTCTAGAAATCTGGGAGTTGTCTTCAACACGTTCATCTCTCATATTAATCAATAATCAAATCTCATCCATTCAGCCTCCTTCCTTTGAGTCAAATCTGTACCCTCACTGTCACTGAGTTTGTTCAAGCCTCATTTCTAGCTTTAACTATTGTAATAGTGTCTTTAATTGTAGGAAGTGGCAGCATGGCATTGTAGCTAGAATTGGTTGAGTAAGACAGAGCTGGGTTAAAACCTTGGGTTTGTCATATACACTGTGAAACCTTGGGCAGGATAATTCACACTCTGAGACTCAGATTACTTACATGTAAAATGGTAGATAAAAATACTTCTGTCCTCATTAAGTTGTTGGGAAGGTTAAATGAGAGGATATAAAGAGTTTACTGTAGTAACTGGCATATAGTAAGTGTTCAATAAATGCTATTATTTTTATTGTCTCATTGCCTCTAGTCTGATCACTTCTAATTCTTTTTTTCCCTTTTTAGAAAAGACAAATTCTGATTATATTACACCTCTGCCAATATTCTTTAGTAGTTGACCTTCAGTAACAGGATAATAGGTAGATTTTTTGGCATAGCCTACCAGAAACTTAATGATCTAACCCTTCTCTAGCATTCTAGCTTCATTTCCTGCAATTCTCTAGCTTGAACTTTTAAGTAAAGCATTCTGAGAAAAATCTGTATTTCCAAAAACGTACTGTGCTTTAATGTCTATATCTTGGTAAATGTATTGCCTTTTCCTGAAAGGTTCTCCTTCCATTTGTTTGCTGAGAGAATTCTTTCTTATTCTTCATGTCTCAGCCCAATTGTGGCTTCTTCTGGACAAGTTTCCCTGGCTTCCCTGTGCTTCCCCTGAACCATGCACATACCTCCATTATACTTATCATAATGCGTTGAGATTACCGGCATGAGTGTTCCCCACTAAACTGTAAAATCCAGGATAGGGAGCATGGCATTTCTACTTTGTATGGTTTCTACCTTGCATGTATGCAGTCATTAGCACAATGTCTGTCATGTAGTGGAAGCTCAATAAATGTTTGTGGAATGAATGGATGAATAGATTGCAGTATTTACTTAATAACTCTTGCTATTGTTTACCTGATTCATAGTTAAAGCTTGGTTTCTTGGTCTTTTTTTCATTAACATCAGCATATGTCACCTATATATGCCACAAGAAAAAAAAAAACAATGAAAATCCTCAAAGGAGTTTTAAAAGAATTTGAACATTGGCTATTTCTCATATTTAAAATACAGAAATTTAAGAAAATGATTTTAAATGTGTTTGTGATTTGTGATTAGTCCATTTGTGATTAAAGTACATGTTTTATTTGGTTTATAGTATGTATATTATTTACAGAATTCACAGGTTTATAGAATTCACTGGTATTCTAAAATTAACTGAGGAATGCACTGAGCAGCATGGAAGGTAATCAACTGAACAGCTAAAAAGATGATGTGTGGTTTTTAAACAAAGTTAACTATAGGGAACATGATATTAGAAAGCTGGAAGGCAGACAGCAGGTTTTTCGCCTACATAGGATGTGACTCTTTGATTTGGGCAAGAGCTTTACCTACTGAGATAATTGTATAGAAAGATAAATCCAACAGAGTAGACTTCAATTATTTCCCAGGTCTGAGAGATTAACTCAAGCCACCAGAAGTACATTCCCTGGCACTGATGGGATGGGTGAAATAAGTTGGGAAATCGTATCCTATTCTATTGTAATAAAAGTGGTTGTGCTATTTCTCAAAATAAATTAGGTTTCTGTGGCCATTTGATGTAGTCATATTGTTCATGTGTATTTTAAAGCCTCCTTTAAAAACAGGTAGTCTAAATTTGTTTATTGACTTTTTTGGGGGCAAAATATGTGGGATGAGGTTTGTCATCCGTGCGACACTCAGTGAAGAGTTTTTTCCTGGCTCTGTAGTGAGGCTAGTAATAAAAGAATTCCTGATGTACAACTACTAAACTAACTCAAAGTAGTGGAGTTTCTTTTCTTCGGAAATAAAGCATGGCAATTATGAATGTGGACACAATGATACAGTGCCTTGTTCGTGGCAGGTGTTTGATAAATATTTGTCTATACAGAGAAGTATCTTGTGGCTAACATGCTACATTTGAGCAGCTATATATAATTGAGTCTGTTGCTTTCTATGCATTTCATGTAGGACACTGGAAATGATGCCACTTTCTACCTTAGTTGTGAAGGTAGACTTTTAGGAAGACTTTAGTGAATTTCCTGCTTGATGATATCTCTTTCAAACCATGTTATTTTTTTAGAACAGCTGAGCCAGTTAATACAGTGCTAACAGAGCCAAGGATGTGGGGATTTGATTCTTAAAATGACAATCTGGCAGTCCACAAAGGCAATCCTTGTTGTGACCAGAGGCTGCATCCTGAATGCTGCCAACTTTCCACCATCAGATGGGTGATCACTGGTCACAGAGGGGACAGGTCAAGGCAGCATGGCTGTCTCTGCACAACCCATCAGCACTATAAGAAAATGATTCTTAAAGCCCAATTGTTGCTTTCTCTGCATGGCATAGGTCTGTACTTTGAAACTCTTGAAGCTCAGCACTTAGGAAGCCTCTAACCTAAGGGCTAAGTGGGAGCATTCAAGTTGCTTCTGGTAAATCTCTGTTTAAATGGAAGCAAATATAACATTCAAATTTTGGATCTGTTTAACACACTTAAAGTCTCAGTCTTACTACTTTTGCTGGCTTACAACTTGTTACTGATATTCCCTCTACTTACAGTATGACAATGCTAACATAACTGATAGCTATGAGCTTTGGAAGTCTGAAGTAGCACAGTGTTATTACTGTGGGTTTGCATTTCAATTTTTATAAAATCTTACTATGGGGTGGTTAATCTCAGGGAATAAGGCTGTTTTGAATTGTCTTTTAATGAATGAAACTGTGTTATTCCAATCTTGATCATAATTTCGTACTTCATTTGTTCTGTCTGTATCTGGGACAAAAGAAATGTTACTTGCCTCTTGTTTCAAAATAGCCTGTATAGAATGTCTTGGGACATTTTCTGTTTTAGCAGAAACACCTGGAGCTTGAAATGAGCTACTTTTAATTCCTGGGGGGGAAAAAAAGGTACCTTTAAATATGAAAAAAATGATATAGTTCTTGCTGTCATAATGTCTGGAATTACTGCAGTCAGGGATGTATTTATTTATGCAAGCAAAGGTAGTATCTCCAAATATAAGATGCCTTTCAGTGTCTTAACCATCACCGTGAGGGACAAGCCTGAATTCCCTAACTTCTGGCCCTAAATTACTCTGCCAGCTTAATCGCCCACCTCTCCTGCCCCAGAATGAACTGCTTTGCACTTTATTTGGTAGGCAAGGGGGAACCACCAAGGACTTATGAATAAAGGAATTATATGTTCAAAGCTGTATTTCGAGACAATTATGTTCACAACAAACTGTAGGACAGATGGACAGGAGGAAAAAGACTGGAGGCAAATTATTGCAGTAGTTAAGGGCATGGGTGGTATGAATGGAAAGGAGGGGAAGATTATGAGATAGTTAAAGGAGGTAGGTTAGACAAAATGTGACAACTTTTAGATGTAGAATATGGGCAATAAGAAAAAGTCAAAGATGACTCTGGCTTTGCGCCTGAATAAAAGGAAGAAAAGAGGACAGGTTTGAGGGTGACTGGAAGATGATGAATTTGGTTTTGTGCATACTGGATTTGAGGTGCTAATTGGCCACCAGGCAGAGATGTCCCAGTGCTCTTGGTGTGTGTATAGAATATGCATGGGAATCTTTTGCTGAGACCAAAAGAGACTTAGCTAACCTCTAGTCTAGCTGGGGACATGGGAAACTGGACGTATTTTTACGTCTGGGGAGAAAGGGTGGCATTAGAGGATAGAGACTTTCCTGGGGAGAATTCTCTGTACAAATCACAGCACTTCAGAAACTTACTCTGCCTATCAGTATAGGCAGCCACAGCAGAGACTCTAACTTCTCCCTGGTTTGCAAATTCCAAAGGGCCTATTCACCCAGCAATCACTCAAAAATGTGGGAGACTGACATTTACAACCATGAGTAATTTTTATATCTTCTTTAATCAGAAAATCACAGATTTTATAATCAGGGAAAAAAGCATAACCTGGAAAACTACATGACAAAACTGTAATTATTTAACTGAAAGATAACAGAGCAATTATAAATATTATTCACTTCCTTACCTTCATTTAAAGTATGTGATGTTTTAGTCATTTCTTTATCTTTCTGTATGCTCTAACATTCAAGAAAAAAGCATTCCTTAGTAATTAAGCTTCTAAAAGAGACTTACTGGCTCTAGAGCAATCAGATTGATACAATATCTCCCTTGGCTCCCCATCCCTTACCTCTCTCTTAAGCTCTGGTCCTAATGCTAATACACAGGATCAACCTCTTTGTTGAATATTTCTCACAGATACCGAAACTAGTTCCAAATGAAGCTTATCATGTGTCCATGTACTCCCATCTTTCCAAACTTGCTCCTCCTCCGTCTTCCATATTTTTGATTAAAGATATAACAATCCATCTAGTGATCTCTTCTAGAAAGCTTAGAGTTACTCCATTTATTTCAGATAGGGCCAATCCAATCCAGTCTAACACTTATTGAACACACTGCTTGGAATTAAGATATACAATTCCTGACCTCAAGAAGTTTATCATCCAGTAGGATAGACAGGAAAAGAAAATATGAGTTCTGACACAGAGGCCATCCTGAGGACCATGGGAATACAGAGAAAAGATGTCCCACTTCAAGAGAACCTATATACAAAAATTGAATCATCCTCCTCCTCCTCTCCCTCTCAATCTACACAACTATTGAGTCACCAAATTCTGACACAGTCTGACTCTGAAATATCTTAAATCTGTGGCCTCTGGTTCACCCTCAATGCACTACCCTATCATTTTTTTTAAAGATTTTATTTATTTATTTCACAGAGGGAGAGAGATCACAAGGAGGCAGAGAGAGCACCCAGGCGCCCTACCCTATCATTTTTATCTGGAACATCTCAGTAGACTCAAAACTATCTTCCCTCTACCTGAGATCATGACCTGAGCCGAAAGCAGAGGCTTTAACCCACTGAGCCACCCAGGCGCCCTACCCTATCATTTTTATCTGGAACATCTCAGTAGACTCAAAACTATCTTCCCTCTAATCTCCTCTCTCTCAAACACTGCATTTATACCACACACTTCAACCAGATTATCTATCTATCTATCTATCTATCTATCTATCTATCTATCTATCTATATCTATCTATTTTTAATTTTCTAAAAAAGACTTCTTTCTCTCTCTTTTTTTAAAGTGTCTTTTTTAAAAAAGATTTTATTTATTTATTTGACAGGGAGAGAAAGAGAGAGATCACAAGTAGGCAGAGAGGCAGACAGAGAGAGGGGGAAGCAGGCTCTCCGCTGAGCAAAGAGCCAGATGCAGGGCTCGATCCCAGGACCCTGAGATCATGACCTGAGCCAAAGGCAGAGGCTTTAACCCACTGAGGCACCCAGGCGGCCCTAAAGTGTCTTTATCTGGGGCTCAGTGAAACATCTGCCTTCGACTCAGGACATGATCTGGGAGTCCTGGGTTTGAGCCCAGCATGGGGCTCCCTGCTCAGTAGGGAGTCTGCTTCTCCCTCGCCCTCTATTCCTCCCCACTGTTCATTCTCTCTTTCTTGCTTACTGTCTCTCAAATAAATGAAATCTTTTTTTTTTAAATAAAGCGTCTTTATTTAAGTCATCTCTACACCCAATATGGGGCTTAAACTCAACAACCCCTGAGATCAAGAGTTGCATGCTCTTCTAACTGAGCCATACAGGCACCCCCAGATTATCTTTTTAAAACCCATCCCATTCTTATTTCACATGTCTACTCAAAAAGCAGCAATGGCTCTCGACTACAGAGAGGCTAAACCCATTCTCCAGCAAAGTGTACAAAGCCTTGGCTGCAACCTATCTTTTCAGTCTCCTCTCTGGCCCTGCTCTGGCTCCGCTGGCTCGCATTGCTGCTCCCACTTAACACTTTTTTAAAAATTTTTTAAAAGATTTTATTTATTTATTTGACAGAGAGAGAGAGAGATTACAAGTAGGCTAAGAGGCAGGCAGAGAGAGAGGAGGAAGCAGGCTCCCGCCGAGCAGAGAGCCCGATGCGGGCCTCGATCCGAGGACCCCGAGATCATGACCTGAGCCGAAGGCAGAGGCTTTAACCCACTGAGCCACCCAGGCGCCCTCACTTAACACTTTAACACCTGTCTGTAATACTGCCTCACCATAGCCTCGAATTCTTTTCATGTGGAAACTTCCTACTCACACCTCAAGACCTAATTTGACTGAAGCCCTCCTTTAATAAAGTAGACTTCTCTAGGCAGGACTAGTCTCTAAATCCTCTGTGCTCTCCCTGCATTCTGAACAAATCAAAACTCTCCTCTTATTTTCTTTTAAGGACTTTTGTTTATATGTGTCTAAATCTCTGGACAGTGAATTCTCATGAGTAGTGGTGACGTCTCTTCCATCTCTGTATCCTATGTCAACTGTTTTGCCCCTTTCCCCTCCTAGCTTTGCATGGGCCCTAGCTCACACCAAGTTCTCAGTGAACATTAGCTATCATCAATATCATCAAATATTGAAGTCAGTTTCTGCTAAACTGTAATGGTACATTTAACATGAAGCTGTCTCAGAACCTTCTTTGCTAGGGAGAGGAGCCAGATCTGTGTAGGACCCCAGTATCTCTGACCAGTCAGTACCATGCCAGTGAAGAGGATATCCCATAGAAATAACAGTTAACCAGATAAATTAATGATCAGTACAAAGCATCTACCTTTTGTTCTGCTTTACTTTTCTGTACATCTTGCTGAGAAGATTTGAAGAGTGATGATTTTTTGGCAGGAATCTTTACAAAACTATGAGAATGACCTGGTTCTAAAAGTAAATTGAAAGAGAAGTGATAGAATTCTAAAACAATTTTATCAAAATACAAAGTATAAGAAACCACACATATTTAAAACATACCATTTGTTCCATTTTGACATACGTACAAACCCATGAAGCCATCGCCACAATCAAGATAAACATTTCCACCACCCTTTAAAGTGTCCTTGTTCCCCTTATACTTCATCCCTCTCTAGTTCTCCCTGTCTCCCAGGCAACCACCGATCTGCTGTCACTATAAATTGTTTGCATTTTCTAGAGTTTGCTATAAATGGAATCAAACAGGATGTACTCTCTTTTGGTTTGGCTTCCTTCATTTAGTATATTTATTTTGAGATTCATCAATATTGTTGCCTGCAACAATTGTTTGTTCCTTTCTCTTACTTCATGTTTCATAGTATGGGAATGTACTACATTTTATCCATTGGTCCACTGAAGGGCATATAGGTTCTTTCCAGTTTTTTTTTTTGGCTATTAGGAATAATGCTGCTATGAGTCTTTATGTGGACATAGATTTTCATTTCTTTTGGGCACATACCTGGGAGGGGGATGGGTGGATCACATGCTGTTTAAGTTAGGAAACTTTTCCACAGTGGTTCTACCATTTTACACCCAACCTGCAATGTCCGAGTTCTAGATGCTGTAAGTCCTTGCAAATACTTAAATTCAGTTATTTAAATTCTAGCTATTTTACTGGGTGTGTAGTGGTATCTCATTGTGGTTTGCTTTGTATTTCCCTAATGACTAATAATATTAAGCAGCATTTTCATGAGCTTACTTGCCATCTGTATGTCTTCAGTAAAATATTCGTGGCCTTTTCCCCATGTTTATTAGGTTGTTGCATTCTACATATTACATGTTTTTCTATACTTTACATTTTTTTTACAGTGAGCATAACTTTTAGATGTAGGTCTGGAGACCCACCTTTCATTATGCTTACTTTTGGGGCTTGACAGATGTGAAACAGCCATTATGCAACAGGGCTATTATTTCAAATTTTTTATTATTTTCTCATTTTTGACTCCCTAAGTACAAGAACCCTGCCCTTGTCTTCTATAGTCATCTACCTGCTTGATGGAACTAGGGGAGAGGAGGTTAGAATTTTTAACAGGAGGAATGCCACAGTAAACACCCAAATAATATTTAGCACCTGTCATTCAAAATAGGATGACATAACCAAGACAGTGTGCTTTACAAGCCATGCAGTTGTCTTGAGAGCTCCCCAAAATTTAACCTTCCTTTTTGTGTAGGAACAGACCGGAATACTCTCTCTTAGTGTATTGGAGATACCCTAGCCCACCGAGAAGAGTTATCTGGGCTCAGAAAGAAGGAAGATATGACTTAAGGGGAGGTGGGGGGGTAGTTCACTCCTTTAATAACACAGAGATGGTGGGAAAGTGGAAGGGTGGTGGGAGAGGCTGGAGAACAAAAAAGTCAGATGAGGATTCACGATTTTCTTACTTTGGGCCTTGGTTGCTTCAGACAAGTGAAGTTAGCACACAGAGAAAACAACTATTTCTCTGCTCCCCATTTAGGACTCTAGAAAGAAATCTCTTAAGCTACCTCCTACTTGCTCCCTCCTCCTCATCTGGGACATGGCCCAGAAACTCTGCAGTATAGTATGGTCAAGCAGAGCAAGGCTTTCTCTGAGGTTGGTCCTTTCTCCTTCCCTTCCTTTCCTTCCTTCTTTCCCTCCCTCTTTCTTTTTCATTTCACTGTTAGTGATGTATCTAGCTGACAAATAAAATTGTAAGATAGTTAAAGTGTACATCGTGGTGATTTGATATATGTATATATTGTGAAAGGACCCCCCCCAATTAAGTTAATTAACATTTTAAGTTCTGCTCCCTTAAGCAGATTTCAGTTACATACAGTGCTGTCAACTATAGTCACTAAGTTTTCCATCAGCCCCTCAGACTTTATTCATTTTATAGCTAAAGTTTGTATCTTTTTACCAACCTCTTCCTATTTCCTCTTGAGGTTTTGCTTTCTTAAGCCACTCTTGGTTCCTGTGTGATGGACATGGCCCAGAAAGTGCTGAGAGTCTAGCTGGGGAGTTTGCCAAAGGGAGTCACTGGGGTGGAGGTGAGAGGGCTCCCCCCTGAGTGTTATAGAGCAAACAGCCAGAATGGAGGTGGGATGGGAAAGCCAGAGGGCTCTAAGCTCAATGAGACCAGACCATGAGTCCTTGCACTGATGGCTGAATTCAACTGTGAATGCCAACAGGCCAAGTACTATCTCAGTGCAGGTAAGGACATCTCTCTGGAGACCAGAGGAGGCAGAAAACATTTCATCCAAGCAACCATGACTTTATTCCACCTCCATGAGGTCACAGAAGCCACTATGCACGAACTTTAATGTGCATATAAAGCCCTGGGGATCTTGTGAAAATGTAGGTTCTGATTCGGTAGGTCTGGGGTGGGGCCTGAGACTCTGCATCTCTAATAAGCTCTTTAGGTGATGCCCGTACTGCTGACACATAGAGGAGTAAGAACATAAGCCACACCTCTGACCCCAGACATCTGGACATCATCTTTGGGAAAGCAGAAAGATGGGGGAGGCTCCCTGAAAGCCTGGGCCATTATGGGGGCCCCACGAAGGCCAAGTCCAAAGGCGTATGTTAGAAAACTTGGTGACCGAGCAATAAAGCAAAGGAAGGCAAGCACTTAGATCTGGCAAACAGCACTAGCCCTACATGTACTAAAGAAGCTTACTCAAGAAATAGGTTGACATTTTAGAATGACAACACTCACTACTCTGTCAGGCTGTTCAGAAAAGGAACAGGGGACCGAGAATGGGCAACAATGAGCAGCAGGCCCCACTGCTGCATAAAAACACATGGCAGAATAAAGTATTTCTGCCACCAGCGAAGTGACAGAAATCGTTTCAGGCCTGGAAAGTCCAAAGTCTGAGGAAGGGCAGGGTTTTGAGAAGGAGCGCTGGTTGGGGTCTTGGTCCTCACTAGGTCCCTGGGGCCACTGGCTTCAGGAACCTCCATGGCACCTCCAGTCATCAATCTGCAAGGATGACTCTCCAGGGGAATGCAACACAGGAGATGCAGGTAAAAACTTCCCTGGGAGGCGGAGGCTGAGCAAAGAGAGGCAGCAGTGGCAGTAGCAGCCAGTGAGGAACAGGTTAAAAAAAAATCCCTCGGGGTCTTGTTGGTAACTGAAAAGGACAGAAAGGAAATCAGGAGCAGGGGCCCTGGAGAAGCAGGGCTCTGAACTGGGCTTGTGGACTTGTCAGCTGCAAAATGTGGGCTGCCCTGCTGCTGGGCATGTGCAGACAGTGACATGAACTGAGTGTGTAATTAGGGAGTCTGCTCCAGTCAGCATGAGTGGCCATAGCACTGTTGGTAAACATTCCCTGAAATCCATCATTCACAACAGAGGACGGAGGGAGGACTTCTCTGCACTGTAAGCAGAGGAGGTCAGTGCCAAATCCCGTCTTCTCACAAATTACTATTTAGCACTTCTAATTGTAAACATTTCAATTACGTTTTTGTTTTTGGTGTGATTGCTGGTCACTGATAATATCACTCGTTTTCTTCATCTCTGAAGAAGCTTAAAGAAACACAAGAAAATATTTATTCTTAAAATCATGGAAATGACAAAGTTATCCAAGATAGATTCTGTTTATTCTTTCGGGCCAGATAGGAGGAGAGCCATACGCTAATCCACATATGGAGCTGTAGGGTGGAATTGGAGGGTGTAGGTAGTGGGTTCTCAGTGGGAGGCACTTGTGTCCCCTCGGGGACATTTGGAAATGTCTGGTGACATGGTGATTGTTACAGATGTGGTGGGGAGGGTTGCTCTTGGCATCTAGTGGGCAGAGGCCAAGGATGCTGCTAAACATTCCACAAGGCAAAGGACAGCCCCCACGACAGAGCACTGTCTAGCCCAAAATGTCAGTAGCGGCAAGGTTGAGAAATCCGAGGAGAGGAGAGATGCGATGGGGAGGCAGGCCAATCGCTTTTACAGTATTCTTTTGTAGTTAAAGCTATACTGGGGAAACAGAGTTGTCTTCTGGGAGAAGGGAAAAACTCCAACCCTCCAGCCTGTGCAGTGAGAACGTGGCCTTTTCTCTGTGTTGGGGGGGCGGGGGTGGACACAGCAGTGCAATAACTATGCTGGGGACCCCGTGAGAGTGCTTGTGGTCATCCTTGGCTCTGCCTCTGAGCTCAGTCGGAGGCAACAATGTGCATGGACCTCAGCTGGGAAGGTGACCAAAGTTCCTGTTTCTCATCATTGATATAGACAAAAGGATTCCAAACTGTGTGTGCTGATTGGATTTCCACTGAAGTTTTAAGATGTGCATCCGTGGGGCACCTGGGTGGCTCAGTTAGGGGTTCTGCCTTCAGCACAGGGCATGAACCCTCGGTGCTGGGATGGAGCCCTGGTGAGTGGGGCTCCTGCTTCTTCCTCACCCTCTGCCCTTCCCCCTGCTCATGCATGCGCTCTCTCGTACTGCTCTCTTTCTCTCTCTCAAATAAATAAATAAAATCGTAAAAAAAAAAAAAAAGATGTGCATCCCTTTGGGTCTCCATGGTGGAAGACGATGGCCTTATTATAGTGGTAGAAGTCTATTTCATATGTGAAAGAGATCTCGTCATTCTCCTGTCACCATGTGATACTGTGAATATGATTTTTTATTTTTTTATTTTTTTATTTTTATTTTATTTTTATTTTTTTTTAAGATTTTATTTATTCATTTGACACAGAGAGAGAGATTACAAGTAGGCAGAGAGGCAGGCAGAGAGACAGGGAGAGGAGGAAGCAGGCTCCCTGCTGAGCAGAGAGCCCGATGCGGGCCTGGATCCCAGGACGCTGAGATCATGACCTGAGCCGAAAGCAGAGGCTTTAACCCACTGAGCCACTCAGGCGCCCGTGAATATGATTTTTTAATATTTTCCTTTCTAAAAACCATTTGAGGTGGCCACTCTTTAAGATGCCTACCGGAAACTTTCTTCCTACCTAAAGTAGGAGTTAACAGTTAAAGACGAAGGAAGCAATACAGCTGCTCAAGTGATTTTTATTTTTTTTATCCCAGAGGCAGAGGTTACGGCCTCATCATTTCACTGAACTACACTATGACTTTTTCTTACTGACTCCCCATTCCTAAACTTTCATTCTTTCCTTCCTTTCACATTGTCTGTTCTTATTGGTTCGTCCTTTAAAAACTTGCTCTTGCACACATTTTATCTCTCATTTAAAAAAAAAAAAGCCCTTTATATAGGAGCACCTGGGTGGCTCAGTCGGTTAAGCAGCTGATTTTGGCTCAGGTCCTGATCTCAGGGTCCTGGGATAGAGCCTTGTGTCTGCATCAGCACTCAGCGGGCAGTCTGCTTCTCCCTCGTCTTCTGCCCGCCCCCACACCCCCACCGCCCCGCGCATGCTCTCTCTCAAATAAGTAAGTAAATAAGTAAACAAAATCTTTTAAAAAGGCCTTTATTTTCTGTACTCCTTTTAAAACTTCTTTTCTTTCTATTCCTTTTCCTCTCTCTCTTCTGCTTCCTTTTCTTCCTCTATCCTGCCCCATCCTATCCTGCTCTATCTTATCCTCCCCTGCCCTATTTTATCCTACCCATCCACTCTTTTTCTGTTACTATTTACTGGCCCACTTTAAAAAAGTTTTCCATTTCTTTCCCTTTCTAACTCTCTCTTTTATGTACTCTTACCTGGTTTCTCCTTTTTCACACCAGGCCTATCTATCTAGGTATCTATCTTTCTATCCATGTTTGCCTGTCTGTCTATCCATCCATCCATCCATCATCTACCCACATTTATCTACCTAAATATCTATCCATCTTTATTATATCGTATCTTTTATTGAATTTTATTTTTTTAAATAAAGATTTTATTTATTTGACAGAGAGAGACACAGTGAGAGAGGGAATACAAGCAAGGGGAGTGGGAGAGGGAGAAGCAGGCTTCCTACTGAGCAGGGAGCCCGAGGCAGGGACCCTGGGATCATGACCTGAGCTGAAGGCAGACGCTTAAACGCTTAAACGACTGAGCCACCCAGCCGCCCCTCTTTGACTTTTATGTTTTTTACTGAAGTATAGCTGACACACACAACTGCCCTTGCTTTACTTACCAGCCCCTCCCTCCCCCTCTCCCACTGTCTTCCTGTCCCTCTCCCATTGTCTCCCTCTCTCCCATATTTAACAATTTCTTCTATGGATTCATTGCTCATACACTTGTCTTTTCCCCCTTAACTCCCTACTCCTGCTCTTTCTTCCTTTCTTTCATCCTCCTTCCCTACTCCTTGCTACATTCCTTCTCTCTCTTCTCACCCCCCCCAACCCTCTGTCCCTCCTGTCTTCATTTCTCTCTCCCTTCCTCCTTCCCTCTGCCCTGATTTCTCCCTCCCTCCCATTCTCCCTTTACTCTCTTTGTCCTGGCTCCACTTCCAAACCTTTTTCCTTTCCTTCTTTCCTCTCCTTCTCTCATTCTACTTCTTCCATATATTCTCCTGTAGTGGCTTCCACCTTTTTATTATCTATCTACCATCTACCTCCCTACCATCTAGCTGTCATCTTCCATCTTTATTTCAGTTTTTACATGACTTTTGTTAGATTGGTTTTTCCATGTCCTCCACTCTGTACTTCACGTTCTTACTAGCTCCTCCTTTTCAACTCCTCTGTGTCTCACTCTAATATTTGTTCTTTTTATTTTACTATTTTCCTAGCCTCACCGCAGTTTAGAATTCTTCTCTTTCTTGCCTTCTTCTTTCCCTCTTTCCCCTCCCCTCCCTTCTACCTTTCTACCTCCATCTCCTGGGTCTATGGCTCCTTCCTACTCCTTCCACTCTCCTCCTCTGTATTGTTTCGTCTGCTTTTGGTGAGCCTGCACTTCTGCCTTCCCTCCTCCCTCCTTCCCTCCCTGACTACCCCTACTTCTAGTCTCCCCTCTCTCCTTAACTCCTCCCTCCCTTACTTTCTTCTTTTCTCTGCTGCTTTCCTCCCTCCTTCCCTCCATTCTTCATATACTCCTTTATACTGGTTCCCCTTTTAAACTTTTTCCGCTCACACTCTCTCCTGTTACCTTTTAATAGTGTCTTTCGTATGAGACCCTCCTCAGAAAACCCTGTCTACCTATCTATGTGGTTTCCATCTATCTCTTCACCCTTATTTTTAATTTTTATTTTCTTAAAGATTTTATTTTATTTATTTGACAGAGTGGCAGGGGGTGTGGCAGGCAGAGGGAGAGGGAGAAGCAGGCCCCCTGCTGAGGGAGCCCTGATGCCGGGCTTGATCCTAGGACCCGAGGATCATGCTCTGAGCCAAAGGCAGATGCTTAAGGACTAAGCCACCAAGACGCCCCCACCCTTATTTTTTAGCTGACTGCCCTTTAGATCTCTCCACCCTTAATTCCTCCCTTCCTCTCCCTTCCCCCCTCCCTTTCTTCTGGATACCCTTTACCTTTTCTTACTCCCTTCCTTTCATTGTCTCTTTTTCTTTCTTTTCTTTCCCTGCCTGCATGCCTGCCTTCCTTCTTCCTCTTTCCTTCCTTCCCTTCCCCCTCCCTCCTGCTTCCTTTATCTTTCCCGTCCTCCTATTTCCTTCTTTCTTACCTTCACCCATCTGCTCACCCGCTCACCCTCTCTCTCCTGTGTTCCTTTCTTCAATTTCCCCTCCTCTTTCCTTTCTCCCTGGCATTCTTCTTCTATTCTCTTTTTACTACTCCTCTTTTAAAACTTTTTCCCCCTTCCCCTCTCTTTCTTTATGCAACTTTGTCCCGTATTCACTGCTGTTTCCTCCTATTTAAAAATCAGGTTTTTGGGGGGACCTGGGTGGCTCAGTTGGTTAAGCATCTGCCTTCTGCTGAGTGGGGAGTCTGCTTCTTCCTCTCCCTCTGCGTCTCCGCCTGATCGTGAGCCTGCTCTCTCTCTTAAATCAATCAATCAATCAATCAATCAATCTTTAAAAAATCAGTTTTTTTCTACCTATACCCCTGCCTAGCTGGCTATCTATACAGCTATCAATCATCTTTTTATCTTTATTTTACTGTCTTTCTTTATTGACTTCTAGGGTTTTTTTTAAGATTTTATTTATTTGACAGAGAGAAACAGCGAGAGAGGGAACAGGAGGGGGTGAGGGTGGGAGGAGAAGCAGGCTTCCTGCCCAGCATGGAGCCCAATGCAGGGCTCCATCCCAGGACCCTGGGATCATGACCTGAGCCAAAGGCAGACGCTTAACAACTGAGCCACCCAGGTGCTCCTACTGACTCCTAGTTTTTAAATCTCTTGTATATCACACAATTGTACTTGATTTTCTTACTGGTCTTCCCTTAAACTCTCACATCCCTCCCCTGTAAGTAACATTTCCCTAATAACTCATCCTATACAAACTTTTCTTCCTTCTTTGCTTCTTCTTGCTCCCTCCCTTCCTTTCTCTCTCTTTTTTTTTGTGGCTCATTATAACAACTTTCCCTCTCTCTCTCTCATTTCGTATGTTTTTTGTCCTGTCTTACTACTGGTTTGTCCTAGTTGAAATCCTATCTATCTATCCATCCATCCACCCACTACTGTTGAGCTGTCACATCAATTTACCTGTCTTTATTTTAGTCTATCTTTTTTTTTATTTGCCCCAGGGGTACAGGTCTGCGAATCATCAGGCTTACACCTTTCACAGCACTCACCAAAGCACAAACCCTCCCCAGTGTCCATCACCCAGACACCCTATCCCTACCCTCCCACCCCCCAGTAACCCTCAGTTTGTTTCCTGAGATTAAGAGTCTCTTATGGTTTTTCGATCTTTCTCTCTCTCTCTGCTTCCTCAGTTGTAGTTAATTTTCACAGTAGCTCCTGCTTTTAAACTCCTGTATCCTTTACTCTCACATCCTGTTATTTTTTATTTTACCAATTTTCCTAACCTCATCCCTTTCAAAATTCTTTGCTTTCTCCTTCCCTCCCTCCATTCTGTCCTTCCATCTTCCCCTCCCTTCTTCAGCTGTCATACCTGCTTCCTAGAACGTCTTCCTATTTATGTTTTTTATGCCCCTTTCCTTTTTAGTGGACAGTACTTTCAATCTTTTCTATGTATTTCTGTATCTATTTTATCTTACTGTATTTATTAACTAATTTCTTTTCAGATCTCAATCTCCCCCTCTCCTGTCCATGATTATGTAATTTTCTTTACTAGCTTCTTTTCAGCATCCTGTATCTCATGTCATACTCTTTGTAATTCCTTTTCCCAGACTCATCCCTTTTATAAACTTCTTTACTTCCTGCCCCTTCCTTCCCTTAATCCAGTCCCCTTCCCACTCCCCCCCATTTCTTTTAATTTCATTATATTCACTACTTTAAAATATTTTCCCCCTTTTCTTTTTTTTTTGTTTTTTCTTTACTACTGGCTTCTCTTTTTAAAAATCAGTTCTATCTATGTGTCTGTATATGAATGTATGTATGTAAGTATGAATTGGTTGATCCATCCATCTAATTTGAATGTATTTTTGAACTGACTTCTTTTAAAAAAATTTTTTAACTAAGCTCTATGCCTAACATGGGGCTTGAACTCATGACCCCAAGATCAAATCCCGTGCTCGCCCGCCTGTCAGAGCCTGCCAGGCGCCCCTAAACTGACTTCTTTTTAGATGGCTCTTTCAAACTCCTTTGTTTCTCACTCTCACAATCTCTCTTTTTATTTGGCTTTGTTCTACTGACATCCTTTTTAAACTTTATTCTCCATCTCCTTTTCACTCTCTTTGTTCATTTATTTTTTCCCTGTATGTCTGTTTCTTCTCCCTTTTCTTTCACTCTTTTTTCATTGCCTGTTTGTTTTTCTTTCTCCTTTGTCTAGTCTGTCTCTTCTTTGCCTTTGTTTTCCTCCCACCCCCCCATCCAGTGTGTGTGTGTGTGTGTTTGTGTGTGTGTGTTTTCTTACTGGTTTCTTCTGTTCAGTTTTCTTTCTTTTTCTCTCTCATTCACTCTTTCCCTCTTCTTCTCTTCATTTCATTCTTTCTTTTTGTACCATCTTTTCTTACCGCCTTCTCCTTTTTAAAACTTGGTCTTATATTTTTTTTTATCTATCTCTGTTTCATGCTTGGTATATTTTAAATGACTCTTCTTTTGTCTCCTTTAAAAAAACCTTTTTCTCTCTTTCTCTTACTAGCTTGCTCTCTTTCTGTTTTGTATAATCTTTTGTGTATAAACTAGTCCTCAGTTAAATTTTTTTCTTCTCTTTTAAAATATTTTTCTTTGTTTCCCTCTGTTTCAGTCTATTTTTTTTGGCAGTATTTTCTCTTACTGGCTCCTTTTCTCTGTCTCTCCCTTTATAAACATTTTTCTCCCTCTTTGTCATATCTTTTTTTTTACTGTCCCCTCTTACTGTCTCCATTTTAATTAATTTTATAGAGAGAGAGCACACATGATGGGGAGTAGGAAGAGAATGAGACTCCCAAGCCGACTCCATGCCCAACATGAGCCTGACACGTGGCTCAATCTCATGACTCTGAGATCATGATCTCAGCTGAAATCAAGAGTCAGATGCTTCACCGCTTCACTGCACTGAGCCACCCAGGTGCCCCTGGCTCCTTTTCAAATCCGTGGTACAGGCAGTGTTACCTACTGAAACCACTTTATAGAGGTGTTGAATTTGTTATAATGTATATAATATTGTGTGTGTACATTCTTTACAACTTGAGCTGTAACTGGGAGGTGCCTTGCATAGTGTTTGGCACAGGTAGTGTGAACTAGGATTTCCCTTTCCAAGGGTCCTCTAACCTCACTGCATAAGCACACAGAGGTTTTTTTTTTTTTTACAAAGCCACCAATATTTAATATATAGACATGCATTTAATGTCTCTCTCTCACCTTCTCTTTTATCCTGTCCTTTGTTTTCAAATATATTTTCCTCTGGTCTGTCTCTCTTAACTTCATCTCTTTGCATTTTTTGTAAATGATAAGCGATTTTTTCCTCCAGAAGTGCTTGTTTCTAAAATATTAAAAATATATATTTAATGTTTAAAAATTTAATCACAGCTTGCCACTGGAAATGCAAAACAGATATTTCAAATATGATGGTCTACTGGAAGGGTGCCCTCATTCCTATTTTGAGATTTCTGAAGTCACAATGAGTATAAAACTAGGAAGGTAGTAAGGGGTAAGTCTCCTTTTGTTGTCTAGCATGAAGAAAAATAAATTGTAACAACTAGATCTAATTTAAGTCATTCTGCCCTTTCTGGAGACTGGTCCCACTTCAGAGCAGTCCTTGAAGTTCAGGTTCAGATCAAACTGTGTTTCTCCATCAATAGCTATCCTCGTGAGTTTGGGCCACTTTTGATAATTCACACTTTAAAATATCAAAATTGGCAAAAGCTTTCCCTCAAATAGCCCTAAGTTATCAGTAAAAACTCACTCTACCTTCCGGTGAGATTCCTCCCTGACTTTTTGACGTTGTCCCTCAATTCTTGCTTCTCTTTTTACTTCATCTCCAATCTTTGTCAGTAGTAACATTTCTTTTGTCTTCCATTCCTAAGGAGCACAATGTTATGGTAGTTAGCAGGGGTTCTCTTTCATTATCTTTTTTTTGTATTTTGTCAATAAGCAAATTAGATCAAGTCAAGGGTGTTACAAAAATTGGGTTAACCATAATGAAAATCTTATGTTGGCTTTACAATGGGCTTCTCTTACTGCTTTTTATGGGGAATATGTTGGTGGATGCAGTGGAATGGCAAAAGGAAGGAAATTATTTTGCTATTGGAAACTTCAGTTTAACTCAAGTATAAGCCTGGCTTCAAAGATGGATTTAAGAAGATGTTGGCAAGAGGGTTTTCTCTTATTGCCTAAGGGGTATATTATATGTAATCTGTTGCCCTTAAATGTATTTTGGTAGAGAAGATAAATAAATAGGCTTGTCTGAATTTTGAGAGAATATAGCCATGATTATTTTTCACTAGAGTTAATTTCTAAAACTTTAAGAGTAGATGAGGTGTTACTATAAATGTAATATAATTTGTGGTATCAATCTCACTATGTTAAGTAAAAGCCTGTCTATTATAATAGTGATAAAAGATTAATAGTGGTTTATTCTTTAAATTATTATTTTTAATAGTGGTTTAATTTTTAGACCTGAAATAGCTTTAGGTAATATGGTGGGACTGCTAAAAATGTTTATCAATGCAACAACCATATGCAATATCCCCTCCAATGTTTAAAATTTGGTTTTCCTCACCTCTTCAATTTGTCTACGGAAACGAAGTTTTCTTCTAATGTGGTCCTGATGTCGCTGTTGTTCTTCCTTCATCCGAAGTGTGCTCTGCTTTTCCGCTGTGTGCTCAACCTTGCCTAATTCCCTATTAATCATATCTAAATATCTAATTAAAAGTGCAAATATAAGTGAAGGTAAATTGGGTGTTTCCCTTCTGATGGTATTATCAATTTTGATATTCTCAAACCACCTTCTGGGCTGCTTTTTACTTTTTGAATACAGAAAATGTAGAGTTTTTCAGGGACCTTTAAGCTAACCTGATCCTCCAGCTCACCATACTGTACTAATTTTACCAGACCCTGTTATACAAGTCTGTTATTGTGGTTGGGACAATGGCAAAATGTGGAACAGAGTGATTAAAAGCATTTTACATAGAGATTATGTACAGCTCTGCAGTTTTGGGAACATTAATTTCCAAAGACAGCTGAAATCAACTTAAAGACTGATTTCAAAACACAAGTTGATTTGAATTGCCTGTAAAAATAAGTGGGTACTGGCCACTCTGTAATTCCCAAGTCCTTGAATGACCTTCCATGTACAGAGAAGTCCGCAGACTTCCAGTCTGGGACCTTGGTGGATCAGCATGTATTCTGGCATATCACGACATGAACCCATGGACTTCAAGAGGCAGGGTAAGGGGAACTGGCCCTTGTCCCTGATAAAGGAGAAAGAGAATTATAGCTCATCTCTGCCTCTTGGGGCATGGGCTTGGCCTCTGAATAGTAACACTGAATGTGTGTGGGTGGTAGCTGAATGAACATACATAATTGGCTAGGGAACAACATCTGTTTGTATTAGCACCAGATAAAGTTATAGGAACTCTCCCTTTCTGACCCTGCAGCGACTTCCTTCAACTTAATTTTGAAACATGCTTAATACACCTTCTCTCTCTCTGCTACTTTGGATGTGAGTTTCCTAAGCTTAGGGATTTGGACTTTGGATTTCTTCAAATTCAGTTTGGCTTACCTCTTGGGCTTCTAATAAGTCCAGTTTCTCTGGGAGAAACTCTCCCCACAAGCCTTGGTACCAGGGGGTTCCCAATCCCATTACCTCTTAATCTCCTTTCCTTTCTCTCCACATTGAAAACTATAGGGGGTTCAATAGTGTCTAATCCTTTTTTGGGGTCCTGATTTCAATTCTTTCTAGTACTTTTACAACTTTCCGGGGTCTATAATATGTCCATGAAATATGTATTGACTTCAGTCATACCTGTGCTTTATTATCAGCTCTTGGTCTGGAGTTGCTTGTGTATCTTCCTGTAACAGACATTCTTGGAACTGTTCGTTTCCATAATTTTCACAGGCTCTTCTGATTTCATGCAATTTACTTACTTGTTTTTCAATCATTTTCTGAGAGGAAAAAAAATCAAAGTCTTTATACTGGCTAGAAATAAACCTGTCCTTTGATAGGCCCTCTTAAGTGTAGGGCTTGGTTAACCTCCTGTACTTTACAAATAGTTAATTCTTTTAACCTGCATTTAAGTCTAGTGTGGCTTCATTCCAGATGAGTGAAAATTTCTCTCTGTGAATTAAAGGCAAAGGTCTCATATTTTTATCTCTTATAAATCGCTAGGGAATCCTATTTGATTTGTTATCTTCATAATTCTAGGTCAGGTAATTATAAGTAAATATTCTGCAGAGGACCAAACCTTTCTTCCAAACCCTACATAAAAACTATCTTTCAGACCCCAAATAAAACAAATTTAAGTATTAACTTACTTGTTCTCTTACATAGTTTCTTTCAAAGTCTAATTTTAAAGTGGTCAGATACTGTCTGTACTTATTCAATTCTTTCAAGGTACATATTACCTATAAGAGCAAAACCAAAACCCAAAGATATAAATAGAAAGTTGTAACAATTATAAATCTTAACAGAGAAGGGTTTCATAAGAATATTCATTTTAGTAACAATCTTAGGATCAAGGGTAATAATAGCACATTTTGGTAGCAATTTGGAAAGCAGTATCTAAAACTGCTGTATCACCGGGAACTCTCTATTTAAAAAGTATTATTTCAATAATATGGTTCACATCATAATCAGAAATTTTATTAAAACACCAGTATAATAATGACATTTAACACCCCCCTCATTTATTTCATCTTGCTGTTTTCTGCTAGGTTTCCATTTTGTCTCTAGTCTTCTCAAGAAGTATAGGAAATATTCTTTGATAGGTATACTGTGCCTTTATTACTTTTAAAGCCAGAGGAAAGGCACTACACTACAGCAGGGAGAAAATACATAAATGAAAACATTTGTATGTATGTCTTTACATACTTGAATCATTTGGTGCTTATCTTTTGCTGTTATCAAAGGAAAAAGGTCAAGAAGGAACAAGTAGTCTTATTTAGAAATCCAAATACGAGTAATTAATTGAGTTTTCTAATAAATATTCTTTATTGTTTAACCAAAGCTGATACAGGCTCCTAGTGAAGTACAGAACTGAGGGTATATCAAGTCCCTAGGTTTCTAACAGGAAGGAGGCTTCAACCTACTTTATTATTGCTGGTGATGTAACTGCCCTTCTTTAATCTCCTTAGGATATCCTTTCGCTTATGGTATGCTTTTAAATGGGGATCATGCAGGCTTTTATAGGTGGTTTCCAAAAGTCGGCAATAAGGATCAGTCAGGTTAAAGTCATAAGAAGGCTGATAAAGCTGTAAACACAGATTCAAAAGTATTACATGTGTAAAATGAATTAAATTTTAATTTAATGTATTTAGTGTAATTTAAATTTTAATTTAAAATTTTAATTTTAAACCTCAAGTTGTTGAAATCAGCGAAAATAAAACATGCTAGCAGAACCTGAAGTCAGGGAATCTGGAAAATGAACTGATTTAGGTAAATCTAATTGCCTTTCTCTTCCCCTCTCCTCTACTAGAGCTGTCTTTAGGCTGGGCGTGGTAGCCTCAACCTCAGTCCAATTCATGAACACTGAGGTGTGGCCCTAACAGTCCTGCAAGGCAGGTAGGATGCTTTATATGTGGGCAGGGGGGAAAGAAAAGAGAGGAAGGATAGGGTTCTAGCTTTCTTCTTCTATATAGAAGCTTCCTTTGTAAATTTCTGACTGCTTGATTGATGCCAGCCTCTTGTCTTTCCTAATGAACCTATATCAGGAAACTGGATTCCCTGAGTACCAATGTTTCCTTAAAAAGGCAAACAAAGACATCCTTATGGGCAATGATCTAATTCCCAGTGAGACTAGATAGGAAGCCCATATCTTTCCTAGAAGAGAAGTGATCAACAGTGATGGTAGTTGAAACACTGCTGCAATTAGCGGATTGATTACTGGTTCTTCTTTTAGATGTTGACTTTTGTTGGTAACAGACATGTGTTGACCAACCCTAGGCTACTGACCTATCAAGAAAGGGACAAATCCATTTGTTGAAGCCAGGTTAAGCTTTCTATTGTCAATTACAATAACTGGTTTCCCTGAACTGAAGAATCTATTATATCATCATTACATACCAGTGGGAGGTCACAAGGGGACTTTTAAAAGTATGCAAATTTTTCTTTTCACTTAACATGTTATCTTTTCTTGAAAGCAGAATGTCTAAGTTAATGGTCAAAGTATTTACTATTAACATTTGATAAAAGCAATATAAGGAGTTTGTGAACAGTTGCTACCTAAGTATAGTACACTAATAAGCAAATTAATTTATAAATACATTACCTGAGAATAAGTTTGGTATAAAATGTTGTATAGGATCAGATGTCAGGTTTGGATTAATGCATAGCTAAAGACAGGTAGGTTACATTGTTACATTTTATTCTGACTGAAAAAAAGACAAATATCATCATTTTGCTTCTGTCTGCATTCAGAACACGAAAGACCTTTAAATTCCCTGTTTCTGTAGCGATCTGGTAAGGTGGTCTGTGGTTGAGGAAGCAGCAAGGTCAGGTAATGAAGTGTGGCCTAAGAGTCAGGAGACAGTGGTTCTCATCTGAACTCTGCTACTATCTACTTGTGACCTTAGATAAATCATAGCTTCACCTTACAAGGTGGTCATGAGGGTAAAATGAATTTCTAAAAAAATAACACCAAGGTATAAAATATTAAGTCTTACTTCTTGAGGAGATCCTGCTGAAGACAAAGATCCCACAAAGTTAGTCTTCAGGGTAGCTTAATGTAGTGCCTGATCATGATCAAATGCAAATATTTTGGGGTAATCAATATAATAAAGTACAGAGATAATCAGTAAAATTTAGTACAGAAAAGATCTGGAAATAAGTAGTAAACAAGTGAACAACAGGAACAGAACAGAAATAGAGCAAAGAGAAGATATTTGGGGGAAAAAACCCCAACAGAGTGGGCTACAGTTACAAACTAGGAAGCAGTGTTATTACTAGTAGTGAAATAGGTTTTGAGTATGTTTCAGGAAAGCTAATTTGTGGGAGAGTGACTCAGTCAATTTCTGTAAAGTTGGCATTTATTTAGCAGAAGATAATGTGTTTTCAAAAGAGAAACTCTATTGTTTTCCAGAAATAAACCTAAAAAATCATACATATTAGATAGTTATCAGAAATACCAAGAAGCCCCTATTCATCCTTGACAACGTGCTGGACAGTGCAAGACTAAGGAAGTCAGAATTATTCCTGTAGAATCTTTTGCTATTGTGATAAAAGCACGTTCTCAACTAGAAAGTTCTGAACCTCCTTCAGGCTTGGCCCAAATTATGGACAGAGCACCGGGTGTTAGGCAGAGGACTTAAAGTGTGTAACAATATGAGTGCAGCACACTGCATCACTAACAGTACTGATTCAGTGCTGAGTAAGATAGTGCAGACCAAGGACATGTAAATTCTACAGAAAGATGAGATAGTTGGGTGTTGTAACACTTGGGAAAGGCTTTGTATAGTAGCTCTTAAAGGATGGCTCAAATTGAAGGTCAGAAAGGAGAGAAGAGTGCCTGCCAGATTATGGGAGCCAGATGGCCAAAGGCACTGATGTAAGAATTAGCAACGTAAGTGCAGGTAGGCAGAAAAGACCCCACCCAATCTTTGGGAACTGAGGCTCTGGGTTGGAGATAAGGTTGAACTGGATAGCTGAGGCAGATCATGGGGCCTTCCATCATTAAAGTGAAGTTCAGAGACACTAATCACTTCAATTCATTTAACTTAACTTGGTGTGCTACGTTGAAGTTGACTCAAAGCAAAATCATAGCAGTGTTTCAAGTTTAATAACGAGCTATTAAAAAGGGTAAAGAAAATCACTTAAGCACTATTAAAACTCAGTATACCTTTTTACTTATATTCGTAGTATAGAATATATCGTTGCTTCCTGGGATAATAGGCAGCTTGACCCCAAGAGGAAGATCCAATAGATTAGCTGCCCCGACCTCTGGAATGTCTTCTTTGTGTGAGCCCTGTCAGGTACAATGAGAAAGTCTGGCTATTTTAAGAACTGTTCTTTTAGTTTAGACCAATCTACTCACATTAAAATGGGCTAATACCTCCAAATAAACTAAAGAATTCTACACTCAGGGTTGAAAGAGCCCGCCCTGCTGACAACCCGGAAGGCCTCCCAGCTTCCCCGGGTCACCAGCCGTATCTGGGCCGCGGGCAGCTCTCGCTACTGCCTGTCGGGCTTGGGAGACTGAAGCCGAGTCGTCAAACACCCGCCCCTTTCCCCTACCCTGCTCTGATGAGGTCTCCGCCCCTTCCGTCCGCCCGCCTTCCCAAGAGCCCGCCCAGGAGCAGGGAAGAGGGTGACTACAGATCTGCCGCCACTCACGGTGTCGCAGTGCTCTTTGTCGCCTGTTAGGCTGCTGGCGGCTGCCTTAGTGGCAGCGGCTTCAGCAGCCTTGTAGCAGTTGCTGAGGCACAGATCCATGGCCGCCCGTCAACCCCCAGGGTGTCGGGGGCTAGGGCTGCAAGCCGCCTTCGTCTTCGTTTCTCCTCCTCACGCACACCTTTCCCGCTCTGTACTCTGATCAAGTTTGGGCCGGCGAGAAGGTGGTCGCCAGGGTAACGCGTCCTCTAAGCCACGCCCCTCACTGTGCGGTAATCCGCACTGGCCGTGCTGACGTCCTCAACGCGCAGAGCCCCCCGGGAGGGGAAAGGGAGGGCCGACTTCTCACCGCTTGAGCCACCGGCCCCCCCGCCCTCCCCGCGCAACCTTTGGCGCATGCACGGATGTAAGAGCCTCAGAGTTCGGGGAAGTGGTCCGAAGGTGTGGTGTGAGAATGCGCGGTGGAAATCAGTTTCTCTCTGAGAGCAACGCCCCTCATTTAAAGATTTTATTTCTTTGTCAGAGAGTATAAGCAGGGGGAGTAGCAGGCAGAGGGAGAAGCAGGCTCTCCGCTGAGCAAGGAGCTCCATGGGAGACTCGATTCTAGGACTCTGGGATCAGGACCTGAGCTGAAGTTAGACATTTAACCGATTGAGCCACCCAGGCATCCCAGCGCCCCTCATTTAAACTTAACTGGAATGTACCAACTTTTGTCAGTGGGTAGCTGGCTGTAATTACTACAATTCTTCCTGGACCCCCAACAAGCTATGTGATTCTGTTCAACACATGTGCACCAGTAATTGTGTGGTTTGTCATAGGGCCAGAGGCTTGACTTTACACATCAGCCAACTTTATAGACACCATGACCCCTCTTTCCCTAGGCATACTCTCTCCAGGTTCCACATAGGGCACACTAACTTTTTAAGGGCTCAGTGCTTTCTTCCCCTGTCTTCCGTTTTCCTGTCTTGGGCTCTTCATCTCTCTCTGGCCTCCTCTCCCTCCCTTTCTCCTATTTCTTTCTTTCTACCTTCTCATTAGCTTAGCCAACATTTCTTGAGTGCCTGCCCTATGCCAGACGCTGTGCTGGGTGCTGAGGATACAACAGTGAGTAAAACATAGTCCCTGCTGCCTAGGTGTTCATCAGAGGGTAAATACATTCAGGGCTGGAGACTGCACCTGGTGTGTCAAGAGTTTATACTTTGTCTCCATGTCTTTTATGCATCTTTTCATTGTGATAAAAAAAAACTGGCCAAACATAAAATTCACCACCTTAATTATTTTAACTGTACAGGTCAGTAATGGTAAGTATATTCACGTTGTGCAACAGATCTCCAGAAGTTTTTCATTTTCCAGAACTGAAACTCTATACCCATTAAACAACTCCCCTTTCTTCCCTTCCCCCCAGGCCCTGGTAACCCTTTCTGTTTCTATGAATTTGGCTATTTCAGATACCTTAAATAAGTGGTATACGTGGAATCACATGCTATTTGTCTTTTTGTCATTGGCTTATTTAACTTAGCATAATGTCCTCCAGGTTTATTCATGTTGTAGCATATGGTAGGATTTTTTTTTCCTTTTTAAGACTGAATAATATTACATTGTATGTATACACCACATTTTCTTTATCCATTCAACCGTCAATGAACATTTATGTTGCTTCCACCTCTTGGCTATTGTGAATAGCGCTGATATAGGTGCTATGCTAAACACTCATCTCTTTTAATCCTCACAACACCCCATCTGTGTTTGCTCCATCTCTATAGATGAAGACATTGCTTGCAATGGCAATGGCTATTATGTGATGGACCTGAGATTTGAGTCCAAGTTAACTGACTCCAAGAGCTGTATTCTCTCTCTCTTCCTTTTTATTTTGGAACACAGTAATCAAAAAACTCTCAACAAACAAAAGCGCAGGGCCAAGTGGCTTCCGAGGTGAATTCTACTGAACTGATTCAATTTCGTTGCTTAGTAATAAGTCTGTTCAAATTTTCTATTTTTTCCTGACTCCATTTCAGAAGGTTATATGTTCCTAGGAATTTATCTATTTCTTCTAGGTGGGTTAATTTTTGGCATATAATTTTTCATAAGATTCTCTTATCCTTTGTATTTCTTTGGTGTCAGTTGTTATTTCTCCTCCTTCATTTCTGATTATATTTATTTGTGTCCTATCTCTGATGAATCTGACTAAAGTTTTATCAATTTTGTTGATTTTTTCATAGAATCAGCTCTGAGTTTCATTGATCTGTTCTATTATTTTTTTAAGTCTCCATGTCACTTATTTCTGATCTAATTTTTATTATTCCTTCCTTCCACTGACTTTGGGATTTTTTTTTCTTCTTTTTCTAGCTCCTTTAGGTGTAATTGAGATTTTTCTTGTTTCTTTAGATAGGTTGTATTGCTATAATAATCCCTCTTAAAATAGTTTTTCCTGCATCCCAAAGATTTTGGACTGTTACAGTTTCATTTTCATTTGTCGCTGTGCATTCTTTTAATTTACTCTTTGATTTCTTGGCTGACCCATTTATTGTTTAGTAGCATGTTATTTAACCTCCATGTGTTTGTGCTTTTCCCAGATTTTTTCTTGTGGTTGATTTCTAGTTTTATACCCTTGTGATTAGAAAAGATGCATAATATGATTTCAATCTTTTTGAATTTGTTGAGGCTTGTTTTTGGCCTAACCTGTGATCTGTTCTAGAGAATGTTCCATGTGCATTTGAAAAGAATGTGGATTCTGCTGTTTTTGGATGGAATGCTCTGAATATATCTGTTAAATCCATCTGACCCAGTGTGTCATGCAAAGTCACTGTTTCCTTGTTGATTTTCTGTCTGGACTTCCTTTATGTCTGTTAACAGTTGTTTTATGTATTTGGGTGCATAAATATTGATAATTGTTATATGGTCTTGTTCGATTGTTCCCTTTATGATTATGTAATGTCATTGTCTCTTGTTACAGCCTGTTTTATTCTATTTTGTCTACCATAGATATTGCTACCCCAGTTTTCTTTTCACTTCCAGTTTCATGGTAAATGTTTTCCCATCCTTTCACTTTCAACCTGCATGTGTCTTTAGGTCTGAAATGGGTCTCTTATAGGCAGCATATAGATAGATCTCTCCTTTTTATCTATTCAGCCACTTATGCCTTTTGATTGGAGCATTTAGTCTATTTCCAACTGAAGTAAGTTTTGACAGGTTTGTACTCGTTGTTGATTTTTTTCCACTTGTTTTATGATTGTTTTTGTAGTTCTTCTCTATTCCTTTCCTTTCTGGATCTCTTCCCTTGTGATTTGATGGCTTTATTTAGTGATATGCTTAGATTCCTTCCTCTTTATTTTTGCGTATCTATTACTGGTTTTTTGATTTGTCATTACCAGTATGTTGACATATAACATCCTATGCATAGGGGCATCTGGGTGGCTCAGTCAGTTAAGTGCCTGCCTTTGGCTCAGGTCGTGATCCTGGGGTCATGGGATTGATCCCCATGTTGGGCTCCATGTTTGGCGGGGAGTCTGCTTCCCCATCTCCCTTTGCCTGCTGCTCCCCCTGCTTGTGCTCTCTCTCTGTCAAATAAATAAATAAAAATCTTGAAAAAAAGTCCTATGCGTATAGCTATCTATATTAAGTTGATGGTTGCTGAAGTTTGAACCCCTTCTAAAAGCACTACATTTTTACTACCCCTATGTTTTATGTATATGATGTCCTACTTTACATCCTTTTATTTTGTGAATCCCTTGACTGATTTTTATGGATATAATTGATTCTGCTGCTTTTGTGCTTTAACGTGCATACTGGTTTTATAAGTGATTAATCTATTACTTTTATTATGTTCCTATATACCTGTGAAATTTTTTCCTTTCCTAATTTTCTTACTCCTGATTATGGCCTTTTCTTTCCACTCAAAGAATGCTCTTTAACCTTTCTTGTAAGGCTGGTTTAGTGGTGATGAACTCCTTTAGTTTTTGTTGGGGAAACTCTTTTTGTCTCCTTCTATTCTGAATGATAGGATTGCTTGATAGAGTATTCTTGGTTGCAGGGTTGCTTTTTTTTTCCTCTCAGCACTTTGAATATAGCATGCCACTTTCTTCTGGCCTGCAAAATTTCTGCTAAAAAATTAGTTGATAGTCTTGTGGGATTTCCCTTGTATGTCATTGTTTTCTCTTGCTGCCTTTAAAATTCTCTCTTTATCATCACTTTTTGCCATTTTAATTATTATGTGTCTTGGTATGGACCTTTTTGGGTTGATTTTGTTGGGGCCTCTCTTTACCTTCTGGTTCTGGATGTTTCTTTTCTTCCCTAGATTACAGAAATTTTCAGCTATCATTTCTTCAAATAAATTTTCTGTTCTTTTTTCTCTCTCTTTTCCTTCTGAGATCTCTATAATGTGAATGTTGTAATGCTTGATGATGTTGCTGAGTTCCCTTAACCTATACTTATTTTTTATTATTCCTTTTTCATTTTGTTGTTTAGCTGGGTTGCTTTCTATTATTTTGTCTTCCAGTTTGCTGATCCATTTTTCTGCTTCCTCTAAGCTATTATTGGTTCCCTCTAGTGTATTTTTAATTTCAACTATTGGGTTATTTATCTATGACTAGTTCTTTTTTATATTTCCCCTTTGTCGAAGGTCTCACTGAGATCCTTCAGTCTTTTCTCAAGTCCAGTAAGTATCCTTATGACCATTACTTTGAATTCTCTATCAAGCGTATTGCTTATTTCTGTTCCCTTTGGCTCTTTTGCTTTGATTTTGTCCTGTTCTTTTATTTTGGACATATTCCTCTTTGTCCTCGTTTTGCCCAAAACTCTGTGTTTGTTTCTATTTATTAGGAAAGTCAGCTATGTATCCTGATCTCGAAAGTAGTGTCCTTGTGAAGAGATCCTTTAGTGCCCCTTAGTGCCGGTCCCCTGTTCACCTGAACCAGGTGCTTTAGAGATGTCTCCTATGTGTGTTTCATGTGCCCTACTCTTGTGGTTGAGCTGCCTTTGCCTTTAGTCCAGTCTGCTGCAATGGCCCATGTTGTCTGTTGTGGGCAGGGTTTATCCCTGTGCTCTTAAGAGGCCAGTCTGAGGCTGCTTTGGGCTTATAGTTGAATCAGACCAGATGCCTGCCCTCAGCTCATTTGCAGGGGCTGTGGTGGCATCAAACTGCAGGGATCTCTCCCTGTGTTGACCACTGAGTGGCTTTTTTTTTTTTTTGGTGAGTGTGGCCTGCAGTCAGACCAGATGACTGCCCCCTCTCTGTGGGGTTTGCAGTGATCCCAAACTATAGGACTTTCTCTTTGTGCTGCCCCCTGTGAGGTTTTTGTTGGTGGGTTGGGCTGGCAGTCAGATCAGATGTCTTCCCCCAGCCTGCTGCTTGGGCTGCAGTCAAAGTGGTGTGTGTGGTTATCTTCCCCTCTCCCCAGGGCAGGAGTCACTTTGGAGTGGCACTGGTCACTGTCATGGCTTCTTGCACAACGAGATTCCACTTTGGAGGGACTCCTGCTGAGTGGGGCAGTTTGGATGGAGTGGATCCTCAGGAGAATGCAGGGTTGGGGTTTGCAGTGCTGGCAAGCTAGGTGGAGAGTGTTCATGCTGGTTACCACAGGTGTCTGGGTCCAGGCTGGGAGGAGCAGGGAGAGAAATGTTGCCCTCCAACTCTTTAGTTCTTGGAGAAGTCTCCTAAATATTCCTGCCTTTCCAGCATATGTTCTGAGATTAGTAAATAAATCTCCTTCCCATACACCCCAGATACTTTTCAAACTGCTTTTTTTATGCTGTATATCTGAGGGATTGTTTGTTATACTGTCTCTTTAAGAGTAAGGACTTTTTTTTTTAAATATTTAATTTTTTTAAATTTATTTGACAGAGAGAGACAGCGAGAGAAGGAACACAAGCAGGGGGAGTGGGAGAGGGAGAAGCAGGCCCCCCGCTGAGCAGGGAGCCCAATGTGGGGCTCGATCCCAGGACCCTGGGATCATGACCTGAACCGAAGGCAGGTGCTTAATGACTGAGCCACTCAGGCGCCCCAGTAAGGACTTATTTTCCTGTAACCATCTGGCTGCCCATGAGCCAAGACTGCTGATTTTTAAGATACCCAGAGTTAAGCCCCACTGGTTGTATAAACTAGTGAAGTTAAGCCCTACTGGTTTGCAAAGCCAAATGTTAATGGGGACTTATCTTCCCAGTGTAGTTCCTCCATGTGTGGGGTGCCTGGTGTGTTGTCTCTTCCTCTCCCTTCCTTCTCCATGACTGTGGTGTCCCTCCCATTTGTGGTTAGTCTCCCCAAGAGTTTGATTTCCAACTGGGTCTCTGGCCCTCCTACCTTCTTGATATGGCCTCCTCTTTATGATTAACTGAGGAGAGTCTGCTTTCAGGTTGTTTTCTAAGTTAATTGTACTGATGTGGCTGTAATCTATGTATGGGATGAAGTGAGTTTAGGTTCCTTCTACTCTGCCATTTTCCCAAGCTCCCTCCAAAAGCTGTATTCTTAATCAATGCATTGCACTCTTTCATGTGGTGTTATTTTAATTCCACACATATAATTACAACTTCTACATTTAAAACTCTAGCCTGGTGATACACTCTACTGCAAGCCAAACCCTTCTATGTAGATGTATGACAAACAACTGAAATTGACTTAGTCAAAATTCAACTCAATCTCCTCTCAGTGAAACAGAACAAAACAAAGCCCTTATCATTCTTGCTGTATTTCCTCTTTCAGTGGCTGGTACCACTTGTATCCAAGCTAGAAACCAGAGAATGCTCCTAGATGCGTCTGTTTCTCTGCAACTTTGGCATTCAATCTATCCCAGAGTCCTACTGTTTTTATCTCCTAAATATGTCCCATATCTCTTCCCTCCTTGCCATTTCTTCTACCACTGCTCCTATTAAGCCACTCATCATTTTTTTGTGTTCACTATTATCACAGCCTCATTATATCCCTTCCATCTTTCACCTCTCCAACCCATCTTTCATTTTGCCATCAAAGTGATCTTTCTAAATCACAAACTGATCATGTCTCTCCACTGCTGAAAACTCCTAATGATGCTCAGGACGAATGAAAGCAAAGCATAAAATATCTTTGTGGCTTGGCCTTCCAAGACACTATTGCTATACCACCTCTCAAAACTGACCCTCCAGTAATACAGAACTGCTTTTAGTTGGTCCTCTGCATGCAGCCTTCTAGTTTATAACTCTGTGCCTTTGCTCGTGTTGTTTCTTCTGCCTTGCATGACTATGCTCCTTTTTTTTCATGGTTAATTCTGGGGCCTTAGTTGCAATGACTGGGATAACTGGGTTCTCTCTTCATGAGTTTTTTTTGTCCTCTAGCAGATAAGGCCATGCTTCTTCACACAGTGGTCTTACCGGTCCCAGCATTGAGAAAGGGCAAGCTCCAAAGTACAAGTGCTTTCAAGATTGTTATTGAATCACATAGGTCAAAGCCAGTCATATGGTTAAGTCTAGGAGAAGGTTAACCAAGGGCATGGATACGGAGGGCTGTTGTTCATTGTAGGTGGTTAATATAACAATATAGCACATTCCACCCTCTGGTCCTTGTGGTTCATGCTCCTCCTATATGCAAAATCTACTTCATTTCCCAAGACCCCAAAAGTTTTATCCTATTGTAACATCAGCTCCAAAGTCCAGAATTTGTCATGTCCAGTTATATCCAGAGGTAGCTTCTTGTTATTCCAGAGAACTATGAACTATGAACAATTTGCATTACTTACCTATTACTATGTAACAAGTTACCCCTCCACTTAGTGGCTTAAAACAATACAAAACCATTCATTACCTCCTTGGCTTCTGTTTCGGACAGGGCATCAGAAGGTATAGCTTGTCTCTGTTCCATGATGTCTAGGGTTTCAGTTGGAAGACTCAAAGGTGGAGGATGGAATCATCTTAAAACTTTGTTCACTCACGTATGTGGCAATTGATGCTAGGTGTTGGCTAGGAGCCTATCTGAGGTTGTCAGCCAGAACACCCACACCTGGTCTCTCCTGCATTCCAAGGGCAGGGAGAGAGAGAGAGAGAGAGAGGTGGACAGACATAGAGAGAGAACATGCACCTGGTGAAAGCTATGCTGTCTTTTATGAGCTAGCCCCGGAAGTCATGCAGCATCACTTTCACCACATTTTATTGATTGAAGCAGTTACAAAAGTCCACCCAGTTTCGTGGGGGAAGGAACAGATGCCACCATCTGAAAGTGTTGTCATGGCCATGCTCCCTCTGAAGCCTTCAGAGGAGTCCTTCCTAGTCTTCTTGGCTTCTGGTGGTTTGCAGGCAATCTTTAGTGTTCCTTGGCTTGCAGCTGCATAACTCCAATCTCTGCTTTCAGTGTCACATAGAATTCTCCTGGTGTGTCTCTGTCTTCACGTAGTCATCTTCTTATTAAGACACCAGTCATATTGGATTAGGGGCTCACGCTACTCCAGTATGATCTCATTTTAACTTAGCTAATTATATCTACAATGACCCTATTTTCAAATAAGATCACATTCTGAGATGCTGGGGGTGAGGCCTTCAATATTCATTTTCTGGGGATAAAATTAACCAATAATAGTTTGCCCTTTGCCCTCTCTCTCTAAGTTCATGGCCTTCCCACATGCAATTTTCCCCATTCCAACAGCCTCAGAAGTCTTAATCCATTTCACATCAAGGCTAAGTCCAAGATCTCATCTAAACATCATTAAACTAGGTATAGGTAAGAATCAGTGTGTTGTTCATCCTGGGACAAAATTACTTTCCAGCCGTGGATCTGTGAAACCTAGAAAACAAATTATCTGCTTCCAAGATACAGAGATGGGACAGTGTAGGACAAACATTTCCATTCCAAAAAGGAGAAATTAGAAGGAAAAAAAGGTGTCAGTGGCTTAAAGCAGTTTGCAGTATAACAGGGCAATTCCATTAGAATTTATAGCTTTATAATAATTCTCTGTTGTTCTCTTCACTGGGCCCACCATCTCAGCTCTGAGTGGTAGCCAACCATCTAGAAAGAAGAGATAGCTTGGCCCCTAGCTGTAGGTGGCCTCCCTGACCCTCACCCCTGAACAATAAACCTACCCCCTGGGCCCTGGGTGGAGGCCCCCCCAACTTGGTCTTGGGCAGCTACCCTACCCTCTATAGCTGAGGAGGTGGCTTCTCCCTCTGGAAACAAAATGACCTGGCCTGGAAGAGGCCCCAGTCCCTAAGCCCAGAAAGGAGCTCTGATCTCTGGAACCCAGGACATGACCAGTCCCATTATTGGCTCCCCATCTCCACCCCAGCCACTCCCTCAACCATGTCCTGAGTAGTAACTCTACCCCCTTCAATCTAGATGGTGGCCCCACCCTCTCATTACTGGGCAGTGGCCCTGTCCTCTAGAAGGAAGTGGTGGCTCTGCCCTCTGGAACCAAGGAGGCCTCATTTGCCCAGGTGCCTGCATCGATGGCTCTTCCAGTCATTCTTTCTTCATTTTGCTCCTCTCTGTTCCCTCTAGTCCATGCTGGTAGTGTTTGTGAGCAATAAAATTCTCAAAAAATTTGCCAGCCTCCCCTGTAATTCACAGAGGTCCAAGCCATCAGAAAAGAAGGTTCTCCACAGATTTTAACTGGATAACTGCATCTCTTCCTAGCATCTGTTGAGATGGTTGATTGGATTCTTGAGTCACACTCATTAATCTCTTTATCAGAGATTGTACAGCCACATCTTTTTGTTCTCTCCAGAGCATGCTTTCCCATTTTTTTTGCAATGTGGTTAGACTGAGAATATTCTAAATCTTTAAGTTCTGGCTCCTTTTTGTTTAACAATTCGTTCTTTATCTCTTTCCTCTATCACCTTACTATAAGCAGTAAGGAGAAACCAGGCTGTGCTTTCCATACTTTGCTTGGAAGTTTCCTTAGCTAACTATCTAAGTTCATCACTTACAAGTTCCACTTTCCTCCCAATAGTAGAAAATAATTTGGCCAAGTTTTCTGCCACTTTATAATAAGGATCAGTTTTTTTTCCCAGTGTCCAACAACTTGTTTGCTATTTCTGTCTGGGACCCTACCAAAGACACCTTTAACATTCATATTTCAAGCAACATTCATTTCAAGGCAATCTAGATTTCTTCTATCATGAACCTCAAAATTCTTCCAGCCCTTACCTATTAGCAATTTCAAAGCCACATTGTTAGGTATTTGTTACAGCCTTATAGTACCCCACCTCCCAATACCAAAATCTGTATTAGTTTTCTGGGGATGCCTTAAAGTACCACAAACTAGATGGCTTCAAACAACAGAAATTTATTCTCAGTTCTGGAGGCTGGAAGTCTGAGAACTCAAGGTATCAGCAAGGCTGTGCTCCCTCTGAAACCTGTAGGGGAATCCTTCTTTGTCTCCTCCTAGCTTCCAGTGATTTGCCAGCAACCTTTAGTATTCCTTGGATTTCAACTGCATAGTTTCAATCCCTACCTTCATTGTCATGTGACACACTCTCTCTAAGTCTCTGTCTTCATTTGGTCATCTTCTTGTAAGGACACCAGTTATATTGCATTAGGTGCCCATCCTACTCAAATATGATTTCATCTTAACTAATTACATCTGCAACGTACTGAGCTGCTATGGATTAGGACTTCAGCATATCTTTTTTGGGGGTACACAATTCAACCAATAACAGAGCTTCAACAAGGTTAAGAGATCCTTCTTTTATGTGGTCAGCCTGGCATGGGGCATCAGAGCTGGAGCAAGGTAAGGAGGGCATCCACACATGTGAGTGGCATGGTGTGGGGTGTCAGACCCTGAACAGTATGAGCAGGGTATCTACTCAGGAAGAACTTTGGTGAGGGAAGTAGGAGCCCAAGCAGGATGAAGAGAGCATCTGTGGGAAGTGCGCCAGGCTTCTGAGCCTGAACAGGGTGAGCAAGACTGCTCTACATTTGGGGGCAGGAGGGGAGGAGTCTGGTATGGGTTGCCAGAGCCCGATGGGTGAGAAAGGCATCCATGTAGGAGGGACTACCTAGCTTGGGGAGTGTTGGAATTCAAACAAGGTGAGGAAGGTGACTATCTGTGTGGACAGTCCAGTATGGGTTATCAGAACCAGCATGGGACATTATTGAGACAATTGGCAGAACGTGAGGTTTGAAAATTTTCGTGGTTACATTGTGATTACGTAGGAAAATGTCTTTGCTCATATGGAATACTGAAGTATTTGAGGCATCAAATCAACAATAAGAAAAAAGCTCTGAATTGTACTCATCACTTTTCTGTAAATTTCAAAATAGAAAATAATTAGAAACTCTGAAACAAATGTGGCAAATATTATATTCCTGGAGACCTGAGTGGTATATGCACAGGTGTAGTTTTTTATCTGATTATAACATTTCAAAATAAAAATATTTGAAAATGAAAGCTAATGCATGCTTATTAGAGGAAAGAAGAAAGCAAGCATGAACTCATGACTCAAAGACAAAGTGAACACTGGGTATCTTCCTTTATGTTGAAAAAAGAGAATTATTAAAGTAAATTGAACTCGATGGTATAAACTTTTGAAGGGTGGGTGATTTTTTAAAGTTAAAATCAGATGAAGTCGCTAAAGGTGGAGAGCGTCAGACTTAAGGTGCCCGTTCACTTTGCAACTCATGGCTGGATCCACCAGAGGGCACACTCTCATCAAAGACCACACAAAGTTCTGAAACTAAAATACTGTCATATTTTTTGAAATCTAACAAAAAAAAATGAACTTCCATCCATCTTTTGCAGCACCAGCATGGTATCCTGGCATCCTTGTCATTTATCTTATGTCTGACTACTTTATTTTTAGGATGAGAAAATGTAGTCTGTGGTTTATACCGTGGCTGTCAAAAATCTTGGATTTTCTATTTAAGTCTAATTCTACTTCTCTGCCCTAGGTAGTATAAACATAAACCCACTTGAGGTTCTGTAGGTTCTCCTTACAATTTTCTCACATTTCCAGAGGGGTGGAAATCATCACAACTACCCTGTCAGTGATCCTGTCCTTTTTTTTTTTTTTAAAGATTTTTTTCATTTATTTGACACACAGAGAGAGAGAGAGAGAGAGAGAGAGAGAGAGAGAGAGAGAGAGAGAGAGATCACAAGTAGGCAGAGAGGCAGGCAGAGATCGAGGAGGAAGCAGGCTCTCTGCTGAGCAGATAGCCGGATGCAGGATTCCATCCCAGGATCCTGAGATCATGACCTGAGCTGAAGGGAGAGGCTTAACCACTGAGCCACCCAGGTGCCCCTAGTGATCCTGTCCTAGTAGGTCATCCTTGCTTTGGAGCTATGAGACTGGTTTTAATTTTTATAGATGAAAAGTTTTCTTTTGTGAGTTTGATTGTTCTTGAGAGAAAGGTAAAGGATTTTTACTTTGTTCAACAGGCAAATCAATCCTGATATTGGGGTGTAGGGGGGCAGAGCTGGGTTTATTTGAGGAGGTGTTTAGGGGTGGCAATACTTTCTGGGGAACTCTGGCTATGACGCAAGTCCATTGTAAGACTCAGGATTGTGCCGGTTCATGGGTGCTATGATGAATACATCATTTGGACACAGTCAGAAAGTGTTAGTGCTGAGAGAGATGTAAACAATCAACATCATTTTCTATCTGTACTTGGTGAAATCCTAGGGTTCCACAAATATTTGATGTGAATTTTATTAAGAACTTTTTGAGCCCATACTTGTCCTAAAGGAAAATGTGTCCACTGAAATTCTAACCTAGCTTATTCTTCAGCAGACCTCAAAATAATTATTCTTGGTGTCTCAGTACTCATATTTAAACCTCTTTTAAATTTCATTGATTAGTAATAACAATTGCTGATATTTACCAATGCTTGCTATGTGGCAAGTACCTTGCATGCATCATCTGATTTAATAGTACAGTTAATTTTTATTTTCTCACTTTACAGGTGAGGAAACAGAGGCCTGGGGGGGTAATTTTTTAAAAGTAAAAATCAGATGAGTCATTTTCTTGATAACGTAGGTCTTTCAGACTTCCTAAGTCTTATTTACTTTGCCATTAAACTATATGGCTTTTCCAAGTGGGCAGTTTGTAAAACCATAATTCCCCCCGCCCAATTCTGGCCTGTATGCATTTGTTTATATGTAAAGTTGTAGAAGCCACAAAGCACATGTGGGCTGCACTCAGCTTAAAGGTAATCAAGCCTTCATGAGTCTGCATTGGGTCAAACTCTGTTATCGTTGTAACAGAGAGCATCAGATGAGAAGACTTGATGGAAGCCTGTGTGGAAGTTTGAGGGGCAGCAAAGTAGGTCAGTGTGGCTGGTGTAGAGCGAATGAGGGGGAGAGTAATAGAAGGGACCAGATTCATAAAAGGGGAAGAGATTTTATAGGGACTCACAGACTTTTGTAAGGCTTTTACTCTATATGAAAAGTGGAGCCATTGCAGAGTTTGAACAGATGAAAGACATGATCTGATACAGAGGTTTAACAAGATTATTCCAGCTGCTGTGTTAAAATGAGGCAATGGGTAGTCGAGGGTAGAAACAACAACAATAAACAAAAAGAGGAGGTACATCAGTTTTTAGGACCACGATAAAATACCACAAATGGGGTGGCTTTAAAACAATAGAAATTTATTGTCTCACTAGAAGTCTGAAATCAAGGTATCCCTCTGATAGTCTGGGTAGAATCCATCTTTGCCTCTTCCTGTTGGTTGTTGATCCTTGGAATTCCTTGTCTTGTAGCTGCAACACTTCATTCTGTGCCTATGTTGTCGTGTAGCTTTCTCCCTGTGTAACTATCTTCACATGGGCATCTCCTCTCTGTGATTCTCCCCTCTTCTTATAAGGACACCAGTCATATGTGATTAAGGGCCCATCCTCCAGTATGACCTCATTTAACCTATTGTGTTACATCCTCAATGACTCTATTCCAGCTGAGGTAACATTCTGAGGTACTGGGGGGTTAGGATTCCAACATACCTTTTTGGGGGACACATTTAACCTAAAACAGGAGGAGGTTGTAGTAATCCTGGCAAGAGATAAGGGGAACTTCTACCAGAGTAACAGCATAATGGTAGCAAGAAGTGATCTGGTTATGAATATATGTTGACGCTGGAGCGAAAAAGCTTTGCTGAAGAATACAGACTGAAGCCTAAGATAAAGAGAAGAATGCAAGGTGACTCCAAGGCATTTGGCTTGAGAAGCTGGAAGGATGAGATTACCGAGAACTGAGATAGTAAATGTAGACAAAGAGCTGATTTACAGGAAAAAATTACAGCTTGATCTTGGACAAAATTGAGAGACCTATTAGACATTCAAGTGCAGATGTCCAATACTGCAAACAGTTAGCTATTTGAGCCTGGAACTTAGGAAAGGATTCAGAACTAGAGATAAAACTTTGGGAGTGATTTCTAGTGAGCATGAGAGTCCACTTATGATCTGAGGTCATGAAGCTTAAATTGAAACTTGCTCCAGCTAGGATCAGCTGCTGGAATACAGATATAAAGAAGATGGAGAATCCAATTAAGTCTTGGTTCAGGTTTTTCCAGGTAGGTGTGATGGTGGAAGAGGGAGTTGGAGAGTTGAGAATGGATGCCACAGAGTGATTATAATAATATATCGTGGGATCTAAGTTGGATAAACATGGAAATGAGGATATGAGGGAGGTAATGGAGAGCAAAAAATAATGGTTAGGGGTAGGAGGATTGGTGGAGTGGATGTATTAGAAGGAATTAGATAGAAAGAGATGAGACTAAAATTGAGATTTTTAAGGTGTTGCAGTAATTTGTAATGACAAGGTCTAAGAAATGAGTGTTAGAACGGGTGGCTGAGCTTGGTAAGAGAGTAAGATCTTTGGATTGGAGGTCAAGCAGTTGATAGGCCAGAGTATTGCATGGATTGTTTACAACATAGACAATATATGTATGTATGTATGCAGCCTCCACATCAATATTGAAATCCCCAAGAATGATGACATGAGCAGTTGTGAGAAAGAATGAACCCATGAGCTAAAACCAGGAATGAATAAGGGAGATTGAACAGGAGGAGAATAGATGACTGCAATAAGGAGGTGTAGTTGGTGATATAGTCTGATAGCAAAGTGATTAAAAGGAGTTGAGCTGGGGGTTTAGGGAGCACCCATGAACAGAAAGTGCCAAGAAAGATCAAGGACACATACCCTACCCCTCAGCCCAGTGGTACATTGTGTATGAATAAAATTAGCCACCACTTAAGAAGGCTGTACAGGAAGCAGTGTCTTCAGAAGAGAGCCAAGTTTTGATAAAGTGTGAAATTCAAGGGAAATTTTAGAGAAATTAAGGATGTCAGGGATTTTGCAGAGAGCAGAACAGAAGGGTTGGGGAAGTTTAAGGAGGGGTGATAGATTGTGTCTGATTAATGGATGTAGGAATTCATTTTCATGTAGAAAAGAAGATGAGTGATAATGGATCATCTAGGTGGTTTGAAATTTTTGTGATGAGTGAAGTAAATAGGCATTTAGAACTTGATGAGTCACAAGGATCTCTTGGCTGGGGAGCAGATGGTCAGTTTTATTTTTTTTTATTTTTATTTTTTTGTGGATTTGAATGATAGCATTTTAAAATAAACATTAAAACAAATTAAAATATACAACAGGAATGGGAAAACACGTGAATTTTATTTTATTTTATTTATTTATTTATTTTTAAAAAGATTTTATTTATTTATTTGACAGAGAGAGAGCGAGATCACAAGTAGACAGAGAGGCAGGCAGAGAGAGGGGGAAGCAGGCTCCCCGCTGAGCAGGGAGCCCGATGCGGGCCTCGATCCCAGGACCCTGAGATCATGACCTGAGCCAAAGGCAGAGGCTTTAACCCACTGAGCCACCCAGGCGCCCAAACACGTGAATTTTAAAGTTAAAAGCAGGTGTTATGAGGACAAATATCTTAACTCCTACGAAAGTGATATAAATTATACATGTCTAGTCATACCAAACTAACAATTTTGGGAATAATATACATATACCTAGCTCTAGGTCTAGATCTAATCTAGATCTAGATATAGTGTGTATATAAATATATACCAAACCTAGATGCCGGTAGGGCAATCATTGCATTTTTGAGTATCCCCTTTATAATCACTAAAGCGATCAAAAAAATTGTTCTTGATGCCTTTCATGCCTGATTCTCTCAGATATATATTTAATCACTAGGGAATCTACATTCCAACCTACCCCCCAAAGCTAATGATCTTTTCCTTTCCACTTGAGAACTATGCCATCAAATAACCACAGGGTGAGGTAATTTCTATTGATAGGTCTCTAAGGGGCGCTATAGTACATAGTATATATATCCTTTATTTATATCTATTGTTTTTTTTCTTCTTCTTCTTCTTTTTTTTATTCTTTGCCCCAGGGGTACAGGTCTGTGAATCATCAGGCTTACATCTTTCACAGCACTCACCATAGAACAAACCCTCCCCAATGTCCATCACCCATCCACCCTATCCCTACCCTCCCACCCCCCAGTAACCCTCAGTTTGTTTTGTGAGATTAGGAGTTTCTTATGGTTTGTCTCCTTCCCCATCCCATCTTGTTTCATTATTTTTCCCTCCCTCCCCCCCACAACCCCACACCCTGACTCTCAAGTTCCTCATATCAGAGAGATCATATGATAATTGTCTTTCTCTGATTGACTTATTTTGCTCAGCATAATACCTTCCAGTTCCATCCACGTTATTGCAAACAGCAAGATTTCATTTCTTTTGCTAGCTGCATAGTATTCCATTGTATATATATACCACATCTTCTTTATCCATTCATCTGTTGATGGACATCTAGGTTCTTTCCATAGTTTGGCTATTGTGGACATTGCTGCTATAAACATTCGGGTGCACGTGCCCCTGAGGGTAGCTCCATTTTCAACTTTTTGAGGAATCTCCACACTGTTTTCCAGAGTGGCTGCAAGATGGTCAGTTTTAGATGTAACTTCTTCTTGGGACTGGTGCCTTATTCAGTGCATAGCAATTGATAATGGGGATTATAGGGGGAAGTGGAGTGGGGGTCTCAATAGCAGCATGGAGCATGCAGGACATTGGGTACCCCATGACCTTCTCTAGAGAGGTGTCAAGCCTAAAAGAGGCTTGATCTTAACCTTAGGGATTGTAACCCTTAGGCCTTCCTTTTAATCATGTTAGGGAATTGCAGTAAGTCTTTTTTTTTTCCATAGGCTAATCATCACTGTAAAATAGTGCAATGATGTTTGTTTTTATAAAAATGATACATGATCATTATAAAATATTTAATAAGTTGAGGAAGGCAAAATGAAAATAAACCTCCACAAATAACCATCATTAATGCTAGGTGAACATCATTTTGGACAACTGTATGAAGTTTTACTTTTGTAACTATTTTACATGCTCTTGTGTTTCTTTTAAATAATATGGGCCCATTGTTATAAACAATTCAAATCCTATAAATTTATTCTAATTCTCTCACTCAACAAATGAGGACATTGAGTTCCAGATACAGGAAGAGACCTGTCCAAGGTCATTCATCCAGTCAGTTACATCCAGGTCTCTTTAACTCTCCATTTCAGTGGGGTTTTGTTCCCATTAAACAATGCTTCTCTCTTCTTTTACCATCTACATGGCATATCTCTGCTCTTTTACTATCAAGATATCTGAGTGGCTCACTTTGTCTTTTAATTTGAGCATTTATTCATCTAGTGATTCAACAAATATTTATTGAATACGTGCTATATGTTAGGCAAAATGTTAGACATTAGGGGTGTAGTGGTGAAAAAAGCAGACAAGATCTCTGAACTTGAGAAACTTACATTTTACAGAATCACAGAAAATTTATGCTTTACTTCTCAACTTTATCCAATCAGGCCAAGACTTGTATGATTGTTTATAATTCCAAATCCTTCAATGATGATAGGAAAACAAAATGGAAATTGCTAGACTTAAAATCATACCACTAGCACATGGGAGTACCAAATCAGTCATTGCAAGTAATAGATATTAACAGAATTCATGAGAATTAACAGAATTCATGAGAATTAACAGAATTCATGAGAACAGAATTCTAGAACACTTTTCTGTAATCATTGTTTTTTTTTTTTTTAGAGGGGGAGAGGGAGATAGAGAATCTTAAGCAGGCTCCACACAATGTGCGGCTCAATCCCATGACTCTGAGATCATGAACCGAGCCGAAATCAAGAGTCAGATGCTTAACCAACTGAGCCACCCAGGCACACCCCATTATTCTTTTTAAAGTAATTTAAAACTTTAATTTAAAAATACCATAGTGTTACATATAAAAAAAGAAAACATGCCCATAATCCCACTATTTAAAATTTATAAGCATATATAATCTATAAAGAAGTAAAAGTCCTTCTCTCTAATCCTACCCTCCATAGGTAACAATTCTAAACACTTTGATGTGGACCCTTGCCAACTTTTTTCTATGTTTATATATATTGTAGTTTTTGTTTTTAATAATAAAAGGATTATATCATTGTTACAAAAATTCAAATAATGGAAAGACCTACATAGTATAAGGAGAGAAATTTCCTTACACCCTCACCCCCAATCCCAGAGAGAGATCACAAGTAGGCAGAGAAGCAGGCAGAGGGAGAGGAAGAAGCAGACTCCCTGCTGGGCAGGGAGCCCAATGTGGGGCTTGATCCCAGGACCCTGATATCATGACCTGAGCCGAAGGCAGAGGCTTAACCCACCGAGCCACCCAGGCGCCACGTCTTGATGTATCTTTGATGTGAATACTTTCAGATCTTTTTCTACAAACAATGTGTGCACACACGCGCATACACACACACACACACACACTCACACGGGGTTCTTTAAGTTTTTTGCTTTAAGCCAGCAGTGGATGGAATTTTAAAGTTCAGTAGTTGAGGGTGCATTCCTATGTTTTTCATTTTCTACAAGTAGAACAATGCAGCCATATGCCAGGCCTCTCTGGATTTAGTACTCAATACTTGGAATGCAAGCAGATCCTGAACGCTATTAACAAAGCCCTTGAAGGGAGGTCCATTCATGTATGTTATAGACGCAGGCCAAAGTTGAATGTAGTGGCCAACTGAGCAGCTGGCAATGGGGCAGGAAAATGAAGAACATACCAATGTTGGATGCAAGTTGATAGGCAATGGGAACCATATCATCAGCAACAGGGTCCCAAAATTCCTCTAGTTTTGGAACCAGAAGCAATACTTAGAGCCTTACAGACTTTTAACCTCACTTGTTAAATGACTATGTTGCAAAACAAAGAAAAAATACCCTGATATAGTAAAAAAAAAAGATTGATTTCTATCATGCCTAACATTGGAAAATGCCAAGATTTCACTTTTTAAATTCCTTAGTTTCAAAGAATAAGTCATAGTAATATATGTCTGATTAATGCCAACTCTCTAAACTCTTTAATGTTAATTCATTACTCTTCATTACCAGACACCACACGTGCTCTGTCAGGTTAGGCATACTGACCCAGCAACAGAAGACACAGTGGTGATCTCTATCAGGCCAACAATCAGATATTTGCCTTCTAATCAGATTTCACAAGAAATCTTGATGAAGTCATTATAACCAGATATGAAATAATTAACCTTTTCTAATTTAAAAGGCCTAACAGGGAATGGTCTCTGTGACAGGTGTAAAATTCCATTCCTTCCAGAAAATTACTCGCCCAGCAGATGCTCCTTCTGACTGAAATAGAAATTTCATTTTTAAAAAAGTTTCACCTTTTGTGATGAACATTGCACAGGTACAACATATTAAAGTAATGGCTTTTTTTTTAATGGCTTTTCTTGGGGCACCAGGCTGGCTCAGTTGAGGGAGCATGCGACTCCTGATCTTGGGGCCTTGAGTTCAAGCCCCATGTCAGATGTAGAGATCACTTAAAAAACTAAAATCTTAAAAAAATAAAAAATAAAGTAATGGCCTTCCATGCAGTACTTCATGACCCTGAGTTTCTGATCACTAATAGTCATTATTCACACACAGATAATAAAAATCCACCTGCTTCCATTCTCCATCAGTGAATTGCAAGAGCACTTGAATTTTGGTACATAGAGCCCCTGGAAGTCTTAAAATACATCATAATATCAGGCTTTTTCAGAGAAGTACAATAGGTTAGTGCACCAAAGCCTTGAATTGAAAATATAAATTGCCTGGGAAAAATAATTTTATTTCCACTGCCATAGAGATGACTCAAGAGTAAGAAGGAGAAACTTTTATACCATAGTGCAAAGATATAGAAACTTTTGACCTATTATTTGGATGTGACCTTGGGCTTAACTTAAAAAAACTTGAAGCAATTTTCTGAGTTCTTACCCTTCTCCACCTACACAAACCCACACATATACATACAATTTTTCCAAGTCAAGTCCAATGTGAATATTGCATAAATTCAAAAGAGACCTCTGGGTGATAAGAGGCAGGCCTCAGTACCCTGAGATGGCCTTTGAGAGGGAGAGCTGATTTGCAGAGTCCTAGTTTTTAGTGGGGATGAGTTGGGTGGGTGATACCAATGGAAGAAGTTATGGAGTCTGCACCACCTTTGGGCTGAGCATGATTAAGTTTGAGAGGAAGTTAGTAAAAGTGAAGGGTTGATGACCTTGGGTATGCCAAACTTGCTGAGTGATAACTAGAGGTGACATTAAGGTGGCAAAATTGGAAGGGGTATAGGGGTAAACCCTTCTGAAACAGTGGCCGATAAACGGCCAAACAGAGCATACTGGGGGCGCCTGGGTGGCTCAGTGGGTTAAAGCCTCTGCCTTCGGCTCAGGTCATGATCTCAGGGTCCTGGGATCGAGTCCCACATCGGGCTCCCTGCTCAGCAGAGAGCCTGCTCCCTCCTCTCTCTCTGCCTGCCTCTCTGCTTACTTGTAATCTCGCTCTCTCTCTGTCAAATAAATAAATAAAATCTTAAAAAAAAACAAAAACAAAACAGAGCATACTGGCTGTTTTTAAAAAAAATTTTGTTTCTCTTCTCTCCTCCTCTTGCTGACTTGATTTCACTCTCTTTCTATGTTCCTCTTGGGATAGAAGAGTGCAAAGGATGGGCTTCAGAGAGGCTATGAGCTCCTTGAAATTTCAGGGAAGAAAAGGATCTGTAGTTTGTGTAAGCTTCTCGATTTCCCCAGATCCAGAGCTCCCAAAAGACTGAGAGGGGCTTCTTCTCTCTGTTCCACCTCCCATATAATCCAAGGTCTCTCTCCTTTATTTACACATAAAATGGAAGCAAAGTTTTCTTTCGTCCCTTTTATTTATTGAATAGTTTTACCTTTTATTGTGAAAACAAGTGGGTGAGATTTCTTTTATTTCTTGCCTATAAAACCTAATGTAGTTAACTTCTTTCAAGTTGTCTTTTGCCCCCTTTGGGACAGTTGCTCTTAATAGAAAAATGATGGTTCCCTCCCTCCTATGGGTGCTTTCTATTTTGCAGACTTATTGAAAAATAATATTCACAATAAGAAGGAGCAATTATTGAGCCTACAGAGTAAGCCAGACACTTAACATACATTATGTTATTTAAGAATAGTGCCCACCCCGCTGGGCTGTTGTGAAGGTTGAGCAAGCTTATGTATATGAAGTGTCTGGTGCAGTGCCTGATGTATAGCAAGCTGTCAATAACAGTGAGCTATTATCACTATTATTGTTATTATCGCTGCCACTACGACCATCTCTGCCTCTACTACTATGAGTTACTAGAATAAGACGCATCCAATAGCCTTGAAAAGGCCAAGTTTCAGGGTCTAATAACCAAAATTCTTGCCAGGTAGAGCAACACAGCTGGGTATAGGATAGTACAAGATTCTTGGGATATGGCAGAGGAACAGTGGTATGAAAGCAACAGAGGGGTAAGGAATAAGCTGACAACTGTCCCCAGTCTTAGCCCCGGGGAGAAAGTGTGAATACTTTTGAAGATGATCTTTAGCAAGCCTGACTACTGTGTTGAATAAGAGGACATTCATATTTAGGTTTCAGTCCTGACTATGGCATTCACTAGCTGTATGACCTGGAATAAATCACTTCACTCTTTCGAGTCCAATTTCTTCATAGGTAAGATGGAGGAGCTAAAAGAGCTTAGCTTGGATACTCGTGTGGTGCCACATGTGAGATAATAACAAGTTAACCTGCTACCCGGTGAGTGCTGTTGCTTTTATCATTAGCCTTTCAGCCACCTGCAAAATAAGTAGAATTACCTCCATTGTATAGTTGAGAAAGTTGAAACTTAGAGGACTTCAATAGGTTGTCCAAAGTACAATTAATAAGCACAAGGCTAGAATTTGAACTAAGATTGATCTGCCCCAAAGCCTGTGATCTTTCTGCCACTCCACGATGTTTCCCAGATACATTGTTCTTATCCCAAAAATGAAAAGCATAAGGTCAGCTCTCACTGCAAAATAATAACAAGTCCCAAATATACTCCTTAGCTCTTGAGCTACCCTGACTACTCATTTCACTCACTTTCAACCCCAGAGAAAAGGGGCTGTTTGTCACCTACAGTCTGGTGGAACTATATTTTTTCTTCTCCAAAGCCCACTTCTCCTTTTCACTAAATTAGTGTTATTTCTGTGAAACAAAGGCATTTCTGATGTTTCAGTCTTTTCATCTCCTGCTAAGCATCCACTTTTCTGGCAGGTTTTTACTTTCAGGTAAATTACTGCCACCCCAAACATAAGGGCCTCAGGTCTAAGGATTTTCTGGAGTCTCAGTATCTTTGTGACAATGATGCTAGTACCAGGTTTGAAGCATATAGGAAATTCGAAACATCGCATTTTCAGAAGACCTATATGCTTTTCTCATCTCTTATTTGATGCTGCACTCACAATTTTGGCTTCAGTTTTTTGGCATATGGCATTGCTGGCTCTGGCATCTGATAATCTCTGCATCTTTGGTGTTGCTTCTTTTTTTTTGAAATAGCCTGACCTTTTAGGTTTCACTCACATATGCCCTGTTTAGTACCGCTGGCACATGGTATTCCTGGAGCCTTACAATTCTTACCCAGCAGAGGGGTGCAAAAGGGGCATATTTGTCTTGTTTACCTTGGGGAGAGTGATGACCTAGTAGGATAAATGTCTGATAATTTATTGGATTTGTGAGTGGTAATCATTAATTGCATGGTCTGAATTTATTTGACAGAAAATTATTGAATGTATGTTATGAAGAAAGCACTGTGTTGAAGACAGCAGGAAAACAAAGACATGATCTCTCTCCTTACAGAGCATATGAGTAAATAGAGGGCTAAAGCAACCTTTAAAGTCTTTTTTTTTTTAACCTTTAAAGTCTTTGTAGAGTTTGAATTTCCACAAGGAAAATACAAAAAAAGAAAAAAAATATGTGGCGATCCAGTGTTTGTAGGACCAGAGAAAGCTTCACAAAGTGAAGTGATATCTGATCTAGCTCTGGCACAAAATAGGTGCTCAAGGGATGCCTGAGCGGCTCAGTTGATTAAGCAGCTGCCTTCAGCTCAGGTCATGATCCCAGAGTTCTGGGATCGAGTCCCACATAGGGCTCCCTGCTCAGCAGGGAGCCTGCTTCTCCCCCTGCCTCTGCCTGCCACTCTGCTTGCTTGTGTTCTCTCTCTCTGACAAATAAATAAAATCTTTAAAAAAATAGGTTCTCAAGAAATATTAATTAAAATGGAGTTAGATAAAATATGATAGAGGATGTCACAAATAGAATGAATGGTGTGAGCAGTATCGTGGAGGCAAGAATAGTCACAATGTCAGATGGCTATTATAAAAACAAAACAAAACAAAACAAAACAAAAGGCAACCAGTGTTGACAAGGATGTGGAGAAATTAGAAGACTTGCACACTGCTGGTGGAAAAGCAAAATGGTATAATCACTCTGGGAAAGAGTATGGAGGGTCCTCAAGAAATAAAAAAAAGTAGAACCATATGATAATATGGTTCAGTGATCCCACTTCTGTATATTTATCTAAAATAAATGAAGTCAGGATCTTGAAGAGGTATCTGCACCATGTTCACTGTAGCACTACTCACGAAAGCCAAGATGTGGAAACAACCTAACAGGCCATTGATGGATGAATGGGTAAAGAAAATATGGCATATACATGAATGGGATACTTTTCAGCCTTTTAAAAGAAGGGATTTCTGCAATATGGGATAATATGGGTGAACCTTGAGGACATTATGTTAAGCAAAGTAAGCCAGTCACAGAAGACAAGCACTGCATGATTCCACTTATATGAGGTCTCTAAAATAATCAAATTCATAGAATCAAGAGTTGAATGGTGGTTGCCGGGGGCTGGGGGAGGGGGAAATGGGGAGTTACTAATCAATCAGCAGAAAGTCTCAGTTGAGCAAGAAGAGTAAGCTCTGGAGATGTGCTGTACAACATCATGCGTATAGTTAATGATACTTTATTGTACAGTTAAAATTTTTTAAGAGGGTAGATTTCATGTTAAGTGTTCTTATCACAATAAAATAGTCATAATGTATACTGGCAACAGGAAGTGGTTTAGGCCAGAGTAAAAAAAAGTGTGTCAGGGAGGAGTGAGGAGTGAGGCTGGGAAGGAAGATCATGGCCTGGAAGGCCAGGCTAAGAAGTTTGCCCTTTATTTAGTGGGCATTAAGGGGCCATTGAAGATATTTGAGCACCAGAATAATGATATAAATTGGTGGCCCTGTTCTTTTGTAAAATAACAGTTTGAGAGAGGTCAAGAAAATGAGCATGAAGCAAAGGCCACCATATTTGGTTATCATGATGCATTTAAGACCTCCCTAAAGAGTACTTTTGGTAGAATGGTGGGAGTAGAAGACAGATTTCAAAGACGTAAAGGGATGAATGTAGTAGCAGAAGGAAGGTGAGTGAGTCTTAGCAACTGATGGCCTGAGGGGCCAGAATGGAAGGCTTATGGAGTGGAGTGTCTTTGAAGACAGAGAGGAAGGGGCCTATGGGGAGAAAGAGACTGGTTAATTCATATAAAAAGGTCATGGAGGGGGAGGGCTGAGATGGGAATTAGTGGAAGGATTGTCCTTGGAAAAGAGCATAATTTTCTTTTTCAGATATGGGACTAAAGGAAGAGAAATGAGAGGAAATATTTTGAGGAAGAGAATGAGCCACAAGAAAAGGAAAAACAACAAAAGTTTGTTCAGGCCTTCAGATAGAGCCTTGGTGTCTTGGGAGAATGCTAAGAACACACCTCTCAATGCCTGCCCATCACCCAGGTTTCCTCCAAAAGATTTATGGCCTGACTGATTCTCAGCTTCTGTTAGAGACAACCAGACAACTGCAGTTGGCTCAGCCCTTCTTGTAGTGAGTTGACACAATTTCTGGTGGATTTCAAAGACAGTATAAATGGCTCTCCCCTGAGCACAGGCTGCGCTCAGCACCTAGGCAGCCTCATTGCACAGCCCATTAAACCTCTATCAGTTGAAAGGAATCGATGGCAGTTCAAGTTCTGCTTGAGTAGACTTTGCATTTCCATGTTCACACATATTACAGCCTTACAGTCAAGGAGTTCCCAATCACTGCAAGAGGAAGATGTAAACATGACCTTAGAAACTAGGTGTTTTCACGTTCCCTAGGGCGAGTCCCAGAAGTTCTTAGTCATTAGATAGTAGGGAGGATCCCTTGAATCTGTCTGAATAGAAAGGAGTCCAAGAAACTCTTTAAACAATGGGAAGCTCAAGCTTTTTGGTGCGTTGCACCCATCTGGACACAGGCATGTTGGTTCCTCAGTATCTGTCCTTCCTGGGGTTGCGGAAGTCCCTGGGTGTTGAGGGCGGTAAGCCAAAGTCTGGGTTTTCCCCACAGAAAGCTTACAACCCTCTTGCAAATATATTTTTCAGAAACTAATTTAGCTGGTTCCACTGAAATGAATTGGGAAATGACCCAACAGAAGGACTGAAGTGGGGGTCAGAGAAACGTGTGCCAGTTATACCATTACATTGGGCGTGGTCACGCTAGGCTTTTTGCTTTCCATGGGAGAATGTTGACTTTCTGAATGCAACACATTTTCCCATCTACTTAACTGTGTTATTTAAATAAATTGTTTTGCTCTTGAGGGACCTTGTACTCTTTGGCTCAGTGCAAAGCTTGTAGATTGGAGTCAGAAGGAGCTGTCACCGTGGAATCTAATAGAGTTTCAATGTGGAATCTAATAGAATTTCAGTGTGGGAATATTAGGGGTCAGCCATAACCTCACATTAGTTATCTCATCTTGTCATTAGATGACATGGATATTACTATAAAGAGTAAATCTGTGGGGAGCATGAAGATGAAAGCTATAAATTGACTAGAAGAAGTAGGAGATTTCAATGTGAAAGCAAGTGCTTCTATTCAAGATATGAACACCATGCACACTGCTCAGACTCGTTGCTTTACTCTTAATCTCATATTACTTTTTACTCTTTTATATACTGTTAAGTTTGGATTATTCATTGGCTCTTTTAAAATGAGGTCAGATCCTGTGCCTTAGTGGCCCCAGCCGAAAAGAGTTCAGCCCCGGCAGACTAATTTTAATAGTGGCCCAAACAAAATTAGGGAGGCTGCTATGCTGCCAAGAATCACCTACTGCTTTCCAAAGCCAACTCTGAAGGGCTTGCGAATTTCCTATTATTTTATATCATGTGTATTGAGGCTTCCCTTTTTTGCTGCAGGGAAAGGCACTCAAGAGCTTATTATTATCCTGGGTTCCCCCATGACCAGCTGTGTGATCTTGGCTAAATTACATAACTCCTCTGAACCTCAGTTCTTCCTATGTAAGATAGAGATGTTAATAATGGTACTTACCTGTGAGGATTGTTGCACATGTTCAGTGAAGTAATGCATTTGGAGTGGTTAGCCCAGTGCCTAACACAGTAGGTACCAACTAAATTGTAGTTGTTTGTTTTTTTTAAAAGATTTTTTATTTTTTCATTTGTTTGAGAGAAAGAGAGAGAGCAAGTGGGGCAGGGGTAGAGGGGGAGAGAGAGAGAGAGAGAATCTGAAACAGACTCAGTGTTGAACTCGGAGCCTGACTCAGAGCTCAATCTCAGACCATGAGATCATGACTTGAGCCGAAACAGAGTCAGATGCCTAATGGATTGAACCACCCAAGTGCCCCTCCCTAGTTGTTTAATGTTAATAACACTCATTTAAAGCAAATATGTAATGAATTGGATGTGTGTGTACTTTGGGGATTGATTCATTTTATTTGACTTGATTAAAGGTGTTTTGAAAGGGAAAGCATAAATGTGAGAAGGATACAAAATGTATATCCACGTGTCTATTTTCTTTGCACTCTAGAGTTCCAATTAAAGTTTTAAACTAAGTTACAAGAAGGGTGCAATAATCTTCCCTTGCTAAAATCCTCAAAATTCAAGACTGCAAAGAACTTCTGTGGTTTTTTTTAAAGATTTTATTTATTTATTTGACACAGAGAGAGAGAGAGAGAGATTACAAGTAGGCAGAGAGGCAGGCAGAGAGACAGGGAGAGGAGGAAGCAGGCTCCCCGCTGAGCAGAGAGCCCAATTCGGGCCTTGATCCCAGGATGCTGAGATCATGACCTGAGCCGAAAGCAGAGGCTTTAACCCACTGAGCCACCCAGGCGCCCAACTTCTGTGTTTTTTCACCCATAATTTATAACATCACTATTGGTAACAGTCCATTTTTTAAATTAACATATAATGTATTATTTGCCCCAGGGGTATAGGTCTGAATCATCAGGCTTACTCACCATAGCACAAACCCTCCCCAATGTCCATAACCCATCCACCCTATCCCTACTCTCCCACCCCCTAGTAACCCTCAGTTTGTTTCCTGAGATTAAGAGTCTCTTATGGTTTGTCTCCCTCCCGATCCCATCTTGTTTTATTTTTTCCCTCCCTATCCCCCACAACCCCCCCTGACCCGCAGGTTCCTCATATCAGAGAGATCATATGATAATTGTCTTTCTCTGATTGACTTATTTTGCTCAGCATAATACCCTCTAGTTCCATTCATGTCGGTGCAAATGGCAACATTTCGTTTCTTTTGATGGCTGCATAGTATTCNCTGGATCACTACCTTTGTTTCTTTAGGTTAAATACCCAGTAGTCCAATTGCTGGATCATAGGGTAGCTCTATTTTCAACTTTTTGAGGAACCTCCATAATGTTTTCCAGAGTGGCTGCACCAGCTTGCATTCCCACCAACAGTGTAGGAGGGTTCCCCTTTCTCCGCATCCTCGCCAACATCTGTCATTTCCTGACTTGTTGATTTTAGCCATTCTGACTGGTGTGAGGTGGTATCTCACTGTGGTTTTGATTTGTATTTCCCTGATGCCAAGTGATGTTGAGCACTTCTTCATGTGTCTGTTGGCCATTTGGATGTCTTCTTTGCCAAGATGTCTGTTCATGTCGTCTGCCCATTTCTTGATTGGGTTATTTGTTCCTTGGATGTTGAGTTTGATAAGTTCTTTATAGATTTTGGATACAAGCCCTTTATCTGATATGTCATTTGCAATTATTTTCTTCCATTCTGTCAGTTGTCTTTTGGTTTTGTTGCTGTTTCCTTTGTTGTGCAAAAGCTTTTGATCTTGATGACATCCCAATAGTTCATTTTTGCCCTTGCTTGCCTTGCCTTTGGTGATGTTCCTAGGAAGAAGTTGCTGTGGTTGAGGTCGAACAATGCTTGGTCACAGGCTGGGTAATAGTCCATTCAAAAAAAAGAAACATGCCAAGTGATGAGACCCAGGGGCCTATATTTGGTATTAGCTGAAGTATGTAACTTCTCATTTCTCTTTGATCCACCATTTTTTAAATGGACACATTTAGAAGAATTGACACATGGATATTCTGTAAAAATTTAGTCTCTTGGACCTCCATCCTCAGAGGTTCCAGTTCAGGAGGGTTGGAATGGGGCCCAGGAATCAGCACTGCAAGTGATTGAGATGTCAGAGTCCAAAAGTCAAACTTTGAAAACCATGGGTCAGTGAGATCCATCCTCTCCCTACCCCAGTGACACTCCTGGACATTCCACGGGGCAAATCTCTCTGCAGTCTGAGACCCCCAGTGTCCTTTAGCTGGCTTGGCTTTAGAGCCCCAGTTCACCTTTAGTCTTTTGCAGAGAAGAGATGAGTCATTAAGCAAGGTTTGCCCTCTCCTCCTGATATGAGCTCCCCCCAGCACCCCACATCATTACCATAATTGTCTCTCAACTTCTGATTAGATCCAAACATGACACCAGCAATCATGTTTCATCTTCAACTTGTAATTGGATGCAATATGGTGATTATGCATCCTGATCGAAGGTCATTTCCATGGGATAATAAGTACTAACAATAACAGTCTCCTTGGGATGTTTTTGCTTTTGTCTTATAGATGCTTGCCCTGTTCCAGCTTCCCTTCCTCCAAAGGGAGAGTATCACTTCAGCATCTGCTGCTGTTTCGTCTTGATTTTCTCATCAAACATACACATGCACAGACACACCCCACACACGATCTCATTTGGTGCATCTGTTGTTAATTAACTGCCTCTCATGGCTAGTCCTCCTTCTTGGGCTCTCCCCTTCCTCAAACAGTCCCTCTAATCTTCACAGTCACTTAGAATGGAATTGATAAGAATGATCTGTGAATCACTTCTGTAGAAGACTTTAATTTTCCTCCATCAGTGTATAGCTTGTCTCTTCCTTGTTTTTGTCCTTCTTATGGTTTCTCCTATTAACAGAAGATAGTTTTATTTTTTTTAAAGATTTTATTTGTTTATTTGTGTGTGAGAGAGAGAGCACACGCAGGGGGAGGGGCAGAGGCAGAAGGAGAAGTAGGCTCCCCGCTGGACAAGGAGCTCAACATGGGACTGGATCCCAGGACCCTGGGATCATGACCTGTGCCGAAGGCAGACACTTAACCAACTGAGTCACCCAGTCGTCCCAACAGAAGACTGGTTTATGCTCTTTCTCCCTTCCTCCCTCCCTCATCCTTCTCTCTCAGTCTCTCCTCATCTATAAATGGGGAATTAGCATGATAAAATATAAGGAGCCTAGGCTTGGAAGCCAGGTAGTCCAGTTCTGCCATTTATTATCTGTGTGAACCTGGGAAAATTATCTCACTTCTCTGAGCCCAAGGTGCCTCGTTTATATGCGGGAATCATTGTGCTTAATAGTATTTTGTACTTTGCAGTATTGTCTGAGGCAATAAATTATACGTATAAAGTGCCAAGCTCAGTGTGAGCAGTCAATAAATGCTGATTGTTATTTTAAACCCTACTACATAGGGTTTAAAAAAAATGAGATAATGTGTGCAAATAGCTTAGAACAGAACCTGAGTAGTTGCATAACCATTAACTGCTCCTTTGCTAGTTGCTTTTTTTTTTTTTGGAAAACAGTATGGGGAGGCAGGAGAAATATAATTGGATTCCTAAACCAAGGGTTTAAAGAATCCTCATAATTATGCCATCTTGCTTCAATATGGTCAAATTCTCAAATGTTTCCAGTGTACCTGACCTAATTAGTGCAACAGACCATATTTCCCATTACTCCTTAGAAGGTTCTGTGTCTTCCTCACTGTGTGGCACAAGTCACCTTCCAGAAACCCTTAAATTATGATCTGTATGGCCCTCTGTGTGGGCTGTCCCAGGGCTTTGTGATGGTTGATATAAAAGTTATCTTTGCATTGTCCACCTTCCACCTCTTTTCTTTTCTTTTTTGTTTTGTTTTGTTTTATTTCCCCTCTTTACCCTGCATAAATCTGATGGTGGCATTCAAGACTGGAGACGATGCTAAATCAAGTGCTATATTCCTATGCCACCCACCATGTATTTTATTGAATTTGATTTTTTAGTTTGCTTTTCTCTAAATGAAAAAATCGTGGTATATCAGAGTCCAGAGGATGTTTAGAGACCATAAGTCCAAACCATTCTTTTAAAAAAGATTTTATTTATTTACTTGAGAGAGAGTAAGAGAGCCCAGAAGGAGAGGGAGAAGCAGAGTCCCAACTGAGCAGGGAACCTTACACGGGGCTCAATCCCAGGACTCTGAGATCATGACCTGAGCTAAAGGCAAATGCTTAACTGACTGAGCCACCCAGGCATCCCCAAACCACTTATTTTAAAAGAAATTGACACTCAAAGATGTCAATTTATTTGTTCAGGGCTAGGAAGGGGATTCATGACATATCTGAGGCTAGGCCAAGTCCTTGACACTAGTCAAGAGACTATCCAACATCATACTGCTTTTTATTTTATTAAGCCATAAGTTATAGGCAATTCTGATCTTTTTATTTATTCCCAAAGTCTTCCATTTTTAATTGTTTCTGGCCTCCCAGTTATGTGTTGAATCATTTCCCTCAAAAATCATTTGTTGAAACCCTCACCCTCAATACTTCAGAATGCAATCTTGTTTGGAAATAGGGTCTTTGCAGAGGTAATCATGTTAAAATTAGGTCTTTAGAGTGCACCCTCATCCAGTCTGACTGATGTCTGTATATAAAGGGGGGGAATTCAGCACAGAGACAAACATACACAGGAAAATGGTGCAAAAACACACAAGGAGAAGATGTCCACGTGACTGGAATGATGTGTCTACAAGCCAAGGAATGTGAAGGATTGTCAGCAAATGCCAGAAGCTAACATGAGGCGAGGAAAGATTCTTTTCCATCAGAGGAAGCCTGGCCCTCCTGACATTTTGATTTTGGACTTTTGGCCTCCAGAACTGTGAAACAATAATTTTTTTTAATTTTAATTTTTTAATTTTTTAAAGATTTTTATTTATTTATTTGTCAGAGAGAGAATGAGAGAGTGTGGCATGGGGAGCAGCAGGAAGAGGGAAAAGCAGACTCCCTGCTGAGCAAGGAACCTGAGGAGGGGCTTGATCCCAGAACCCTGGGATGATGGCCTGAGCTGAAGGCATGCTTTGCTGACTGAGCCACCCAGGTGCCCAAAACAATAAATATCTGTTCTTTTAAGCCACCCAATTTGTGATAGTTAGTTATGGCAGCCCAAGGAAACTAAGACACCCAATTTGGATACTTTTGTAATCTCCAAAAGGTAAATATTATTAAATTGGAGAGGGAAACCTGTCAAAAGTGTAAGTACCCAGCACACACGACTTGTTTGCTTTAGATTACATTGTATTTGTACTTGGGAGCTAAACAAAATGACTGTGGTGTCATCGTTATGATTGTTTGCCCAAGCCTTCTACTGAATCTGTAAAATCATTTTATTGTTTCTTGTGCTTATTCTGAGATTTGGAGGATTTGGGAGGAATATGTTTTGGTTGGTGGTTACAGAGGGTAGCTGTGATGGCCAACAGCGTTTTTCTAGGCATAGTTATAGTTTTTGAGGATTGTTATAGGTCCTCTGCTGTGTAGCATTCTCCAGATATACCTTTGTTTTCTCCATCTTGTTTTCAGGCCAATGCATCTGGGCCTTGCTAACAGAAGGTCTTTTATATTATTGCCTTGGTAATACAGCTGTAACTGCAATCTTACAGGACAGTGACAGGATCCAAGGATAATGTTTTATTGCCAAGCATAAAAGTCAACAAATTCATACCAATAACTACCTTCTTCCCCATCTTGGCACTGGTGCAGTTACTAAGAATTGTCAATATGCATGTAGTTCTAATCTACACTGGGAAATACCCAAACCAGACCTCACAACGGATGTTTTGGAATTTTCATAAACAGCGATCTTTGTAATCTTGATGGTGTTTTCCCAAGGCTGTGTTTGTAGTGCTCCTGAAACTTAGCTAGCTAACAGTGTGCTGTGAAGATTGCATTGAATTCGGGGAGAAGACACAGGGGTTATCTAGCCATGACTAAAGCAATTGATGATGAAAATTGGTATAACTTTACAGAGGGGATTATTAATGGATACTCTGAGGCAGAATGAAAACAGTAAGGGCTTTGGCATCACCCAAAATCTTGTATGAATTCTGTGTGACTTTAGAAATATGACCTGAGTTTATTGAGCCTAATATATAATATATATTAGTAAATATAATATAAATATATTAAAATACAATTATATAGATCATATATAGTAATATACATATGAAAATTTCAAATACTTCAAAGGTAAAAAAAGAATATAGCAAACATAAATACACTCATCACCAAGTTTTAAAATAATTATATATTACAAATATAGTTGTAACCTCATGTATGTCCTTCCACAAGTACATATGCCTCCCTGTTCCCAGACCCTGCCACTCTCTCCAGTCCCATCACGTACATTCAAAGCAATTCACACTAAAGACTCAAAAAGGCTCTGACATACAGAAAGAAAAATTGCTTCTGAAGTGGCAGGAGTTGGTAGAGACTCTCTTAGTGTGGGGTTATTTAATACATCTAGGAAAAGATTAGCAAAAGGACTTGTTTAGGGAAGTCATGGATGGTATTTCTACTTTTTAAATATAAATTAGACTATGTCAGGAGGATATTAGATTTCTAGTAGGCTGCATGGTTTCTTTAAATTTTTAAAGATTTTATTTATTTATTTGAGAGAGAGACAGAGAGAGCACAGATTGGGGGAGGGACAGAGGAAGAGGGAGAGGGACAAACAGACTCCCCCCCTGAACACAGAGCTTGATGTGGGGTTGATCCCAGGACCCCTGAGACCATGACCTGAGCCAAAGTCAGATGCTTAAACAGTGAACCACTCAGGCACCCCTAGGCTGCATGGTTTTCTGAACAAGACCAGCTTAGTTAGTCCCCGTAATGAGTTCTCAGTACACATTGGCTCTGTGTAGGTGTGGTGGTTAAGTTTCTATATCTATTTGACTGGTGCCACAGTGCCCAGATATTTGGTCAAACATTATTCTGGATGATCCTGTGAAGGTGTTTTTGGGTGATATTAACAATGGTGGAGGGGGCACCAGGGTGGCTCAGTTGGTTGAGTCCAATGTTTGATCTCCACTCAGGTAATGATCTCAAGGTCATGAGATCAAGCCCTGTGTCAGGCTCTGTCCTGGGTGTGGAGCCTGCTTAATAGTCTCTCTTTCCCTTTGCCCCTCCCCACCCTCAAAAAAAATTGACCAAAACTAAATTGGTGGTGGGCTTTGAAGCAAGTTGATGATCCTCCATAATGTTGGTGGGCCTCATATGATCATTTGAAGGCCTTAATAGACCAAAGATTGATCTCTCCCGAGCAAGAAGAAATTATGCCTCCAGATTGCCTTTGGACTAGAGCTGCAATATCGACTCTTCCCTGGATCTCCAGGGTGCCAGCTTTCCTTGCAGATTCTATTCTTATCAAGTCTCCATAATCAACAGAAGCAAATTCCTTACAATCTCTCTCCATATACACAGACACACCACACACACCACACACACCACACACACACCACACACACACCACACCACACACGCACACACAAACTCCTTTGGTTCTGTTTCTCTTGAGAATCTTGACTAATACAGTGGGTTAACCAGCCCCTCTTTTGTTTTCCAAAGGGCAAAATGGTAGGTGCTTTCTAATCATCCTGTTGGTTTTTATGTTTCCAATGTATATGCACATACCTCATAACTTATGTCACTCCTCAGTGCAAAAATTCTCCATGGCTCTGTCTGTTTACCAGGTTAAGTAAAAAATGCATTGGCTCAGCATTCCAAGCTGTTCATAGTTCTCCTATTCACTATGTCCTTATACTCTTATGCTCTAAATTGTATCAAACACCTCTGCATGTAATTTTTCTTAAATTTAGACAATATTCTCTTTACTCCCTGGGTCTCCTAAACCCAAATGAGGACAAATCTTATCATGTTTTACATTTCTTCTAGAAGTTGAAAATTTGTGAGACTAAGACACAGTCCTTTTTCTCATGGAGTTTACACTCTGGTAGGAAAGACAAAGAACAAACAAATAGATGAATAAGCAAATATGATAATTTCAGAAAGTTAAGACTCTGAAGAAATTGAAATAGGGTAATATGTACACAATGATTTTAGATTGTTGGCCAGAGATGTCCTCACTGCGGGGGTGACATTGGAGAAGCTATAGCTCTTGCCTTCATAGTTCTCACAACTAGTTGGGGACACAGGGAAGTAAACAGAAGATATAATTTGGGGCATGAATGTTATGTGGGAGTACAAAGAAGCAGTGCCTAAAATGGGCTGGGAACAGGGAAGAGAAGGTGTCCTGGAAGAAATGACATTCAGGTTAAAATCTATAATGTAAGTCAGAATTAGGCAAAGAAAAAAAAAGGGTGGGGGTGGAGTGAAGAGATGGGAACATTCTAGGTACAAGTAGTAGTTTGTATGAATATCCAGAGGCGAGGAAGGGCATGACTTTTGGGGAGACAAAACCAGTTCAGTTGGTTGAAACTTAGATGTGAGCATGGAATGGTGAGAGGTAAAGCTGGAGAATTAAATTGGGCCAGATCATAAAGGATTTTGTGGATTCTGCTACGAAGGTTGAGGCACTGAGATGAGTTTTATTATCATTATTGTATTATCTTCTTCTTTCTACACAAAAGGAAATTGTGTCTCAGAGACAGTATAATAATTTTCCCTTGGTTTCATAGCTACTAAGTGGCAGAGCTGGGACTGAAATCTAGGTCTGTTTGACTCTACTATACCATGCTACCTTGTAAGAATTCAATGTAATAATTAAGTTCCTCATAGGGAACACTGAGTAATGTGGTTTGGCTACAACATACAGTATATTTAGAAAAATAGTGGGTCAGAAAACTAGAAAAGTACACTGAGGCTAGAGTATAAGGGGTCGTGCTTAAATGCCTGTCTGATGAATATATATGTAATTATTTCGATTTTACAGATGAGGAAACTGAGGCTCAAAAAACGAAGAAAGTTGTTCATGGTTTCAAGGTGCATAAGTGATAGAACTAGAATTTAACTGTGGTTTAACTGTGCCAGAATCTGAGGTCTCTGCCATTTCTTCAAAATTGTTTCCCTACCATAACTTCAACTGCTTTCTCTACATTGGTTCTATCTATTCAGCTATGCAGAAAAACAGAAAACAAAACTCCACATATTTTGGGCACTTATTATGTGCCGTGAACTGCATAAACTCTTTTGTATTCAGCAGATCATTTAGTCCTTCCCCAGTGCTGTAAAGGACAGAATCATATTTACTCTCATTTTATAAATGAGGAAACTGTCTTGGAGAGGCAGAGTAACTTGCCTAACACTGTACTGTGATTACATCACATAGCTGTGTATGTAATGGTGATATTTGAAACTCTAGGAGTAGATGTGTCTACCGAAGAGGATAATGAGGGGGACAGAAGAGATAAAGAGAAAGAGAGAGAGGGGAGAGGAGAGGCAAGTAAAAGGGAAGTGAAGGTGTCTTAGTCATCTTGTGCTGCCATAACAAAATACCACAGACTAGGGAGCTTAAACAATAGTAAGGTTCTGGAGGGTAGAAGTCCAAGATCAAGGTGCTGGCAGATTTGGTTCCCTGGCAAAAGCTTTCTTCCTGGCTTATAAAAAAGGCTGCCTTCTTGATGTGTGTGTGTGTGTGTGTGTGTGTGTGTGTGTGTGTGTGTGTGTGTGTGTGTGTGTGAAAGAGAGAGAGAGAGAGAGAGAGAGAGAGAGAGAGAGAGGATGCAAACGAACTTATAATGGCACTAATCCCATCATGAGGGTTTCACCCTCATGACCTTATCTATCTTCTATTACATCCCAAAGGCCCCATCTCCAAATACCATCACATTGAAGGTTAGGGCTTCAACATAGGAATTTTGAGGGAACACACTTCAGTCTGTAGCAGAAGAGAAGAGTAGAAGAGAAGAGAAGAGGAGAGAAGAGATATAATGAAAGTGTGAATAGAACCTGAGAATGTCCACAGGTAGAGAGAGAAGGAGGCAAAGGAACCTGTAGAGATAGAGATCAGAGAGACAAAGACAGAGACAGAGTCAGAGGAGTGCTATGCTCTGGAGGTTGGGGTGGGGAAAGGAGTTTTTAGGAGGGCAGGGCCAAGTGTTTGGAATGTTTCTAAGTCACTGCAGTGGACAAAGTCACATGGAAGTGCCTGATTGTTGGATTTTGTCACTTGGGATGCTTCAGAGAAGTTGCAACTAGTAGGCTGGTGGAGACAGAGGACAGACTGCAGAGTATTAAAGGAGAAGAGAACAGGGCACAGGTGGATGCAGAGGTTGGGTAGAAACAGGGAAGAGAGAAGAAGGAGAGATTTCTGGTTGAAGAAAACAAGTTTCAAAGGGGGGATACTAAGTGATTTTGAACAACTGACAGGAAGGGGCTAGAAGAGGAGAGACTGAGGTTCAAGTAAATCAGTGAGGGTGGGAAATCAGTAATGGAGTGAGCTCCTGGAGTTGCTGGGAAGGGAAGGGGGGTGAGCAGAGTTGGAGAGCTCAGCTTTGAACAGGAGCATATGTGTGGTCCAATGGACACAAAACAGGTTTTATAATATTACAGATTTGGTTCTTGCTTCCTGGTTTGACTACTTCATAACTTATGACCTTGTTGAAATCATTTAATCTCTCTCAGCCTTGGTTTCCATAACTGCCAAATGGAGGCAATAGTGGGGCCTATTTCTTTTTTAAATATTTATTTAAGTACTCTCTACACCTAATGTGGGACTCAAACACACGACCCCAAGATCAAGAGTTGCAGGTTTTTCTGACTGAGCCCACCAGGTGCCCCAATAGGACCTATTTCTTAGGGTAGTTGTGCGAATCCAGTAAGATAATTGCTGGGAAATCATCTAGCATAGAGTCTGGCAACTAGGAGTGCTCCATAAAGGGATGATGAAAGAAAAAGCAGAGATATTAGGAGGAGTGAGATTAAGTTAGCACATATAAACTAGGCTCATAATTCAAAAAGTAGCCTGAGGAACATTGTTCCTTGCCTAGATGGGCTCTGCCAGTGCCCCATTGTGGTAAATGTTAGTGTTGCTCAGCAATATTACTGGTGCTTTTTCTTCTGGGCACAGAGTGTGACTATACTTTTCTCCTCTCTTGAAGTTAGATGTGATATGATTTACTTTGGTAAATGGAATATGAGCAGAAGTGACATGTATCACTTCTATGTGGAGCACTTAATTGTTGATTCTCAATTCTCTAGTGCTCTTTTCCTCTGCCTTGCCAAATGGGGCAGTATTGTGCTAGCGGAAATGCAATGCTGAGCCAACTAATGGAAGACAGCTACCCAAGATAGTCACGCAGACCTGCGGTGGGAAAGAAAAAAAAAATCAGCCTCTTTTAACCCACTGAGATTTTGAAATTGTTTACTATTGCAATAAAACCTGGCCTATCTTGATTTATATGCCAGAAAAAGCAAAAGCAAAGCGTCCCTTAATTTAATACCTAGTAGTGTCTTTGAGGACACAGTATGAAAAGTGAGGATAAAGTTAATGTGACTGGTTTTTAACAACTTGCCAGTATTTATAATCCCCCAAATTGATGATCTTGCCTTCAAAGTAGTCACTGTGGGATTATATAATAATTTAAATGACGTTAAAAACAGTTATGAAATTACTTTTACAACCTAGCCTCAAAATTGATTAATTTAGTCATTTACTATGTGCCAGGCACTGGGAATACAGAGATGAAAAGACATGTTCTTTCCCCTTCAGGAGTTCATAGTGTTGTAGCAGGAAGTATATAAAGTGTTTTAAAATATGTAAGTGTTGCAATGCATGGCAGGGTCATAGATGAAGAAATGCTCAGTTCTACCAGAGAAATTCAAAGAAGGCTTCATAGATGAGAGGTGACTAGGTGTTCACTAGACAGATAGATTGGGGGTGGAGGCGAGGCTATTCCAGGCAGAGAAATAACAGGAGCAAAGGCATGGAGGGTCAAGGTAACATGGCACACTTGTGTCAGTGCAGATGTTTCTGTTTGTCCGGAGCCTAGCGTGAGAAGGGGATGCTAGAAGACATGAGGCTGGCGGAAAGGTATGGGCACACCGCGGAAGGCCACCCATTGTGCTAGCCAGGATTGTAGCATAGGCAATGTGGTTCTGAGGCCAGTGGTTCAAAATCCTTTTCTGCAAAAGAAAAATGATAATGGCACTACTGCTTATTTAGCAGGATATTAACAGTGGCTTCCTAATGTCTCAAAGTTTGCCGCTATTCTGAAAAACATTACCAGGATATTTGTCTCCTGCATTTCTGATTAAGTATGAGTCTCTCTACTTCCTTAATGGCCTCCATTCTGCTTTCATGTTTTTGTCCTATTTTTGTACTCATTTCAAATTATTTGGCAAGTAGGTATGAATCCTAAATCAGAGTATCATAGAAACATTGAACTCTAGAGTTAGAAGAGGCTTTATCATGTAACCCAGGGTACGATGTACTGGATATCAGTAAAGCCCCACTCTTACAGGTGGGACTTTGTCCTCAGGTCCTCCCAATAGTCTCTTATATTTAACTTCCCATGTTTTGTGTATGTGATGGGATGAGGCTTGGGAAGGAACCTCAAATACCATGCTGTCATCTCAGATCTCTGATTCTAGGAATCCAGTTCTCAAATACTGTGTGTGGATAAATGCTGGGAGCAACCAGCCTCAAATATCCACATTAAATTTCAGTTCAGTCCCTCTAGTTTTACTAGTGTTTCTCTTTAAACCTTGTACAAGATGCTTGTTCTCCCCCACGCTTTTGTGTTTTACAGAGTTCATTCAGAGTTCTTTTCTTACAGTATACTTAAGGATGGGCAAAATGTTCTTGACATTTCAGTCAGAATGGTAATTTCCGGGAATCGATTTATATATGCATTGGGTCAAGTGTCCAAATCTTAGTGAAAAATAACAAAGGACTTGCCATTCGCACATAGCACAAAAATAATGCAATACTCAGTGGCTGCTTTGGAGACCTAATAGAGGAGTTTGAGTAAAAATTTTACAATGCCTGTTCCTGGTACATTCTGTTCATAAATCATTGTCTAAAAGTTCAAGGGTCGCATGATAGAAAAGGGGTAACCCCTATGAAAACGCTCATTGTGAAGATGAAGTGTTAGTGTCAATTCTCATCTTGAGAATTATAATTGGATAAATAAATAAATATATAAACTATAAAACTTTTGATAAAAATATGCCATTTTCAGTGATAGGTCAATGTAATATTCCTTACAATTTTGAAAATTTGAAATCAAGCTAAGTGGCAAATAATAGGAGACTTGTTAAATAACTCATGGTACAAACATAGGATGAAATATTCTATGGTTGTGGTTGGCAGACTTCTAAGATAGCCTCCAAGTTACCAGCCCATGGTATACACACCTATCATAACCCCCTTTCCTAAAGTGTGGGCAAGACGTATGAATATGATGGATAATTCTCCCTTGACTAGGTTATGTTATATGATAAATGTGATAAGATAATCACTCGCATATTTATATTGTAGCAGGCTGGATAGTGACTCCTTTGTTTTTGAAGAAGTTTGTTGGTCTATGAGAGGGCCATGTGCTAGGACCTGGGATTGGCCTCTAAGAGCCAAGAGCAACTCTTGACAGACAGCTAACAAGAAAACAACCACAAGGAACTGAATTTTGCCACAGATTTGAATGAGCTGACAAGAGGACCCTGAGCATTAGATGAGAGCACAGCCCTGGCTGACACCTTGATTTCATCCTGATAAGACCCTGAGTAGACTGCCTAGCTAACTCATGCCTGGAATTCTGGCCCAAAGACAACATGAGACAATATATTTGTGTTTTAAACCAAAAATTTTGTGGTACTTTGTTATTCATCAGTAGAAAATGAATACAATAGCCATTTGGAAATGTGTTGATAAATACTTATTCAATGAGTTTTGAAAAGACTTACAAGATTAAAAATAAAGATAAAAAATTTTACACACAATATGCCCTTAGGAACACCAAGGAAAATATATAGACAAAAGATAGGGAAGAAATATTCTAGCATATCAGAACAGAAATGGTTGCTGCTGGGGTTTTGGGTGATTTCTTCTTTTGCTTTTTTTACATGTTTCTGTGTACCTTTTCTAGAATGAGAATATATTCATTTGCTAACCAGAAATGATTAAGTATAATGCTAAGAAAAGTAAGAAAAATATAGGTATTAAGAATATAAAAATTATTGAAGAAAAACGTACTTTTCTTATTTATTTATTTAAGAGGGTAGGGGAAAGGCAGAGGATGAGCGAGGGGAGATTGAGACTCCTAAATAGGTTCCATGCCAAGTGTGGAGCCTGACGTGGGGCTCAATCCCATGACCCTGAGATCATGACCCAAGCTAAAATCAAAAGTCTGATGCTTAACCAACTGAGCCACCCAGTTGCCCCTCTTTTTTTTTAAGATTTTTTTTTATTTGTAAGTAATCTCTACATCGAAGAGAGGGCTAAAATGCACAACCCCAAGGTCAAGAGCCATATGTTACACTGACCAAGTCAGCAAGGCACCTTGAAAAATGTGCTTTTCTTAAAGTTGTTTGTCACAGTAATTTTACTTGTATGAATATAAATTCATGACTCAGAAAATATATTTCCTATCTCTGTCCACTAAAATGACCTAGAAGTAATGATACTTCAATATCAAAGAACTTATCCAGCATTCAGACCTTAGTTTCTCAATACTGTTTTCTACTGAAAGAAAACAAAGTCTCTTTATGGAAATAGCTGATTCCAGGTCTGAGACAGGGAAAGTACAGGATGTATGGGACACCCTGTTGTGCCAGAAAGCAGCAAAGTACACAAAGAATAATGGGCTCATATCAAGAGACCATGGGAGTCAGCTTGAAGGGGAATTCTCTGGCCAAATTTGGAACAATCTGAGTATCAAAACAAGAATGATTATAATTGTTTAATAACACATTGATTTTTAAAAATCCATGAGTCCTTTGTGATATCTTTATCATCTATATATCTCTTATCTATCTAGTTACCTCTCATCATCTATTGTAATCTATATCTATATAAAAGAATAACAGATAAAAGAAAAGCTCTTCTTCATAGTAGAATGTCAAAGAATGATAGAATTAGAGATATCATTATTTTATAACACTTGATGTAATAATTGCTGGCTGGGTCAGGCAGCAATCATCAGTGTATTTTAAAACCATCAGATAAAAGGTTGTTAGGAAAAAAGCATATTCACGTGGTGCTGAAGAATCACTTCATAATTTACTTAGTAATTGCAAAAGAAAAACTGTACCTTAATGATATCTGGAGGTTACCACCTGAACCTAACAATCAAATAATTAATCATGGGATGATCTGACGTTATATGCTTCTGTTTTGGGCTGAATGTTTGTGTCCACACCCCCACTCCCAAATTCATATGTTGAAATCCTAACCTCCAATGTGATAGTATTAGGAAGTAGGGCCTTTAGGAGGGGATTAAGTCATGAGGGTGAATGGGATTAGTGCTTTTGTAAAAGAGACCTCAGAGAGCTCTCTTGCTTCTTCTGCCATGTGAGGGCACTGTGAGAAGACAGCTGTCTATGAACCAGGGAGCAGGTTCTCATCAGACACCAAATCTGCCAGCCCTTGATCTTGGACTTTCCAGCCTCCTGACTGTGAGAAGTAGATGTTTGCTTTTAAGCCATCCAGTCTATGGTATTTTTTTACAACAATGTTAATGGACTAAGATAGTCTCCTAATGTGATGCAATATGATGTACACAATGCCACCCATGAAGTTTTCTTGCTCCAAACATTTAACCTGAATCTAATCAAGCCTCTATCAAATGCTGTCCAAAAGAAATATAATAAAGCCACACATGTCATTTTAAATTTCCCTTTTAAAAAGAGTTTACTGATTTATTTGAATGAGAGGGGGAGTACAAGGGGGGAAGGGACAGAGGGAGAAGGAGAAGCAGACTCCCCACTGAGCAGGGGGTTTGACATGGGGCTTGATCCCAGGACCCTGGGATTATGACCTGAGCAGAAGGCAGCCCCCCAACTGACTGAGCCACCCAGGCACTCTTAATGTAAAAAAAATGTTGGATCTAAGTAGAAGGTATGTGGCTATACACTATACAATTCTTTCAACCTTTTGTTAATTTTTTTTAATTGTGAGAAAATTGTTCTGTAAAGAAACTTCTGGATTAGATGAAGATGGCTCCACCAAAGTTCTCCCACACTTTCAAAGAACCTAATTGTATATGCAAAGTAAATAATTTTTCAAATAACTTATGAGCACACTATTCTGTAAATACTTAGTGAGATATATTCTAAGGACACAGAATTACAAAGACACCTTTCCTCATTAGGTTTACTGTTAATAGTATTTCAATTTTGAAACAATTTTTTATGTATCATAGGATGAAGCAAATAAGTATGCTAATGTTAGTAGGAACTGAAATTTTCACTGCAAAGGAGTCAGAAGTACATGTTGATGGGAACTACCCAGGGATTCTTGAGATTCACAGTGTTTTCCAGGTGAGCTCTTAAGAATCACCTGCTTTGGTGCTACAGGTTGAGAACTCCGGCAGCAGCTTCCCTGATATTTGTTCCTCTAGCTCTTCCAACAGATATGTAAGCCTGGTTCCTTGTGTTAAATCTCTTCATACTTGGTATATGTAGAGTTACTTCTGTTTTTCTTGACTGAACCCTCATTAATATAGGGAAGCTATTTTAGTTTTGATTTGTCCATACCCTAACTTAGAGCCTTTTACAGTGTCTGCTTTATGTGTGTAAGGCTCCTTAATTTAGGGGGCACCTGGGTGGCTCAGTTGGTTAGGCAACTGCCTTCGGCTCAGGTCACGATCCCAGAGTCCCGGGACTGAGTCCCGCATTGGGCTTCCAGCTCCATGGGGAGTCTGCTTCTCCCTCTGACCTTCTTCCCTCTCATGCTCTCTCTCACTCTCTCTCTCTCAAATAAATAAATGAAATCTTTAAAAAAAAGACTCCTTAATTTAGGCAGACTCTGACCCTTGACTTCTCTGCACTTTGCCTCTTGAGACTGTGGAACTGATGCTCAGAGTGCACAGTATCAGCAAATGCTTTTAGGGCTCAAGTGGCTTTGGTGTTCTGATATTCAGCTTACTTCTCTGAGATCAGGCTTTCTCCTGAAAATATGACCTTGCATTTCTCACACTATCATTTAATCATGTAAATATTTTAAGGGAATGTTTTTGTTTATTATCTAGGATTTTTTTCTTGTTTTTGGCAGGTTGGTTCTTCTGAATAACCTAGCCTGTTATTAATGGAATGGAAGTCCCTAGAAGCTTTTGAGTCTAATCAAAAGAGGCCCTACAGGGATATGCTAATGAAAAGAATCTTGGACACTCTGGTAAACCAATAGAGGGGATATATTTAAGGCAAATGACCTTTTCAGAATCTCCCCATTTAAACCATTTACGCAGGTTTCTAGTCCATGTTGCTGGCCCTCCTCATCATGGCTTTACAAATCCAGTAAGGTTTCAATTCTTTGCATTTATAAACTATAACAATGATAGATGTAAAGTCACATTTGTTTTTAGAGCTGTGTCTGCTTTTGGGTCATAGTGTCCTTTGAAAATCTGATGAAATCACACACACACAAAACTGAGCATACAATTTTAGGGGGTTCAGAGAACCCCTGAAGCCCATCAGTGGGTCCTGGGTTAAAAAGTTGTCATGTAGAGGGACCCCTGGGTGGCTCAGTCGAATAAGCGGCTGCCTTCGGCTCAGGTCATGATCCCAGGATCCTGGAATTGAGCCCCGTATCGGGCTCCTTGCTTGGTGGGGAGTCTGCTTCTCTCTCTGCCTCTGCCTGCTTGTGCTGTCTCTCTCTCTGACAAATAAATAAATAAAATCTTAAAAAAAAAAGTCATGTAGAAAGTATCTAGGTCACTCAACTCTGGAAACCAGCAACCCTACAGAAAGGGAACTAAAAGAAATAGGCTAATATGTTAGGCCACTAGGGGGCATCGTAGCTCAGCAATGCTCATGCTTCTGTACTTTTGAATTGAGCCAAGTTGTCTTCTCCCAGCTGCACTTACACTTGAGAAACACTAAGTACACTGATGTGGCACTGCTTAAAAGAACTGTTTTCTGTTGAATTTACTTTCTTGGATATTGAAGATGAGAAGAACAGAGTGTGAAATTGAGCTTCTTCACACGAGTGGTTGCTGAAATTCCAAGCAGGTTAGAAGTTAATTCTTCAGCTGGAGAACTCTCTCTGCACATCCTTCCTACTCCTTTTTACAAGGGAATGAAATGAAATTCAGAAATTTTATTTATGAATAAAATGAATGAAGACTCTCCTTTAAATTTTTCCCTCTTCTGTATCTTGGATCCTTATAAATGATAATCTTTGAAAAATAGGGGCTCCTAATACAACTTGGTGTTCCTTCCTCTAATATTGTATCAGAAAGAATTCAGAAAAGATAATCAGACTTATTGCTGATGATTCACATTAGTCTCTTCAAAAGGTGATGCAGGTGAAGATCCCCCCCCCAAAAAATGGGATGAGATGGTCCTTCTAAGCTGAAGGAATATTGTTTTAAAAATCACTTTCTCATCTATTTAAATTCCACCATTTAGTCTTTTCACACAAAATATGCTTCTTGTAGAAAAATTAGAAAATACTGATAAGGAAAAAGAAATAGGAAGATACATGCACTTAATAGCAACTACCATTTATTGAGCACTTACTATGTCCTTATACACTATCTCATTTAATCCCCCAAACAGTCTGATGAAATAAGTACTGTTATTTCCATTTTATAGATGTAGAACCTGGGGTCCAAAGCCATACAGTTAAGAGGTTAAAGTAGAGTTGAGATGTGAACATGGGCAGGCTGAGAGTAGAGCCCAATCACTTAACTACTGTGCTTTTACATTTCTATCCCAAGTGCTATTACTTAGAGTAGCAACCCAATACAGAGAAATTGGAGTAAAGGACCTTGGTTTTAGTTCTGGCTTATCCATTAATTATCTATTAATTAAATGGGGCGACTTGTTTAATCTATTCCTGCTGAAATTTCAATGGTTCTCAGTTGTGTTTAGGATAAAAATAATATTTCTATAGTCTGGCATTCAAGGCCCCCATTCAATTCTGGTTTGTTCACTGTTTTTGAATATCAGATCTACTTGAACTTCCTGTCTTTATTAACCCTTTGGAGTGAATTTGCTTATATCCTGATTCGATCCTAACCAAGCTATGCCCTTCATCTACGTCTGAGCTCTGATTGGGATCATAAATTATTCATAAAATTATTCAGTGTCTACTATGTTCTAGGCACTGGGCTAATCTTTCTTTGTAAACCTTCTTTACCCTAAGGTTATGAGGTTATCTTCTTGTGTTAACTTATAAAACTTTTGCTATCCCATTGAGGTCTTTTTTTCCTCCTAGATTTGATTTTTATATACTTAATATGTGTTGTAAGCATCAGGGGTTTTTTTCCTATGGAGAAACAATTTTTTTAGCATTATTAATTGAAGAATGCATACTTGTCATAACACTTCAGTTTTATATGAAGCATCAATTTGTGTATGTGTCTCTGTAAGTATCTCTGGATTCTAAACGGTTAGTGGGTTATTTCTCCCCATGAAAATATGACCCATCTCTAGTTGCCATAGTTATGTGACAAGGGTTAATTACACCAAAATTACAGATTGATTTGGAGAAGAGCTATTATCTTTCATCTATTGAAATTACATCTGATCTTTTTTCCTCGAATTTGACAAGGTGACAGAATTATTTAATCTGTAATTAAATCCTCCTGTGAAGAAAAACCCCAGGTCCAGCTGGCTTTACCAGTGAGTTTTACTAAATATTAAAAAAATGAAATAATCTCAAACTTGCACAAACATATCCAGAGAAGAGAAAAAGGGAATACTTCCAACTCATTTTATAAAGTTAGCTTAACCTTGATAACAAAAACCAACAAGAGAACTATGAAATAATTACGAATAGTCTCTGACTTATAATGGCTTGACTTAATTATTTTTCTACTTTGCAATGGTGTAACAGTGATATAAATTCTGTAGAAACCATACTTCAAATTTTGAACTTTGATCTTTTCCCTGACTAGTGATAGTTTCTTGTGATGCAGTGGCAGTGAGCTATAGCTGGCAGTTAGCCGCAGTGATCACAAGGGTAAACAACTGATACACTTAACAACCATTATGTAACCATACACACATTCTGTTTTTCACTTCCAGTACAGTATTCAATGAATTACATGATATATTCAACACGTTATTATAAAATAAGTTTTGTGTTAGATGATTTTCCCATTTGTAGGCTCATGTAAGCATTCTGAGCACGTTTAAGGTAAACTAGGGTAAGCTATGATATTCTGTAGGTTACATGTATTAAATGCATTTTTGACTTGATATTTTCAATTTACATTGGATTTATTGGGATATAATCCCACTGTAAATTGAGAAGGATCTGTATAGACCAATCTCATTCATGAACATTGATGCAAAAATCTTAAGAAAAATATTAGAAAACTGAAACCACTGCTGCTTTAAAATACAATGACTAAGTAGTGTTCATTTTAGAAATGCAAGTTGGCTTACCACAAGAAAATAAATTGGTGTAATTCTGTCACCTTGTCAAATTCGAGGAAAAAAGATCAGATGTAATTTCAATAGATGAAAGATAATAGCTCTTCTCCAAATCAATCTGTAATTTTGGTGTAATTAACCCTTGTCACATAACTATGGCAACTAGAGATGGGTCATATTTTCATGGGGAGAAATAACCCACTAACCGTTTAGAATCCAGAGATACTTACAGAGACACATACACAAATTGATGCTTCATATAAAACTGAAGTGTTATGACAAGTATGCATTCTTCAATTAATAATGCTAAAACAATTGTTTCTCCATAGGAAAAAAACCCCTGATGCTTACAACACACATTAAGTATATAAAAATCAAATCTAGGAGGAAAAAAAGACCTCAGTGGGATAGCAAAAGTTTTATAAGTTAACACAAAAAGATAACCTCATAACCTTAGGGTAAAGAAGGTTTACAAAGCAAGAAAAAAGTAGTAAGCACAAAGGAAAATATTAATAAAACTTGAGCTACAATAAAATTAAGAACTTTTAATCAAGAGATATCATAAGAGAATAGTTCAAAGACTGGCCACAAATGTAAAGAAGATTTCGCAACATTTATAAAACAATAAAAAACTCATGTCCAGAATATATAAAGGACTCTTAAAGATCAGAAAGAAAAAGAGAGACAACCTAATAGAAAACTAAACAAGAGACTCAAACAGGCACTTGATAACAGAAGAAATTCAAATGGCCAATAAACATGAAAAAGTGCTCAACCAGATTAATTATCAGGAAAATGCAAATGAAAACCATAGTGAAAAACCATTAAATACCAATTTGACTGGTAAAAAACTTTAAAGTCTGTCAGGAGCAAGACTTTAGGTTGTGGCTAAGTGAAAAGATAGGCAAATCCATCTCCCCAAAAGCAACTATTAAGCTGGACAAAATGACAAAAGCAACCATTTTGGTATTCTGGAAATTAACCAGTCATTCAACATTCTGAGAGGTATTTTTTTAAAGACATATGATCTCTCTGATATGAGGAACTGGAGGGGCAGGGTGGGGGGTCGTGGGGGGTAGGGAGGGAAAAATATTTATTTATTTATTTATTTGACAGAGAGAGAGAGAGAGAGAGAGAGCGCGAGGGGGGGAGTGGCAGACAGAGGGAGAGGGGGAAGCAGGCTCCCCCTGAGCAGGTAGCCCAGTGTGGGTGCTCCATCCCAAGAACATGGGATCATGATCTGAGCTGAAAGCAGATGCTTAACCCACTGAGCCACCCAGGGGCCCCTCTGAGAGGTATTTATACTTGACCAACTGCTGACCTTTGGGTAAGAACAGTGGGTATCTGTGGCATTCTGGCCTGAGGATGTACCTATCCCACCTCTGCTCCATTGGTGTGGAGGTTCTACCAGATCTTGACATGGCAGCTTCTCTGCCAAGGTTGAGGGGCAAGGCTCTCTCTATTTTAAGAGAGCAAGGCCCATGCTTAGCATCACTGTCAGTGGAATTGACTTCTAGGAGGGAAAAGGCCAACAGCTTGGCTCTACTTGCTTGAGGTTGTCATTGTAGTTGTGGCCAACAACTTATTCCTAGCTGAGGCTGCTCAAATGCATAGCAAAGACCTTAAGAGACCCCCCACTAGTCACCCACTATTAGCCAAATCAGGCTGTATGCATGCTTACAGGAGGTTCAAAAGGGCCTGGCAGAAAATAAAACTGGGGCAGATCTGAAAACAGTCTGAACTTTGAATACAATCTCCTCCCAAGGCACAGATCCACAGATGATTCTGGCTTGGGTGTTTGAGCAGAAGCTCTAATGACTAAGCTACACAGATACAGAGGCAACCTCTAGGAAGCAAGGCTTAAAAAAAAAACCAAGAATATTGAAAAACAACTGAGCAGAGACATCAGTGACCATACCCTTGCATAATGCAAGGTGACAGATTTAATACATTTAGTCCAGGCAAGGTACTAAGCAGAGAAACAGATGAGCAAAACAACAAAAGCATTCAGGAGAAAACTACCAGAATACGGAGTGGCTACAAAATTTATTGAAAACGTCCAGTTTTCGGGGCTCCTGGGTGGCTCAGTCAGTTAAGCGTCTGCCTTTGGCTCAGGTCGTGATTCCATGGTCCTGGGATTGAGCCCCACGTTGGGCTCCTCGCTCAGCAGTGAGTCTGTTTCTTCCTCTTCCTCTGACCCTCTGGCTGCTTCTGCTTACTCTCTCTCTATCTCTCTCAAATTAATAAATAAAAACCTTTAAAATGTCCTGTTTTCAAGTTAAAAATAGAGTTTCCCTACAACCCAGAAATTGCACTACTAGGTATTTATCCAAAAGATACAAACATAGTGAGTGATTCGAAGGGGCATATGTACCCCAATGTTTATAGCAGTAATGTCCATAATAGCCAAAATATGGAAAGAATCCAAATTTTCATCAACAAATGAGTGGATAAAGAAGATGTGATATATATCTATACCTGTATCTATATCTATATCTGTCTATATATCTATATCTATCTATACATACACACAATGGAATATTACTCAGCCATGAAAAAGAACGAAATCTTGCCATTTGCAATGATGTGGATGAAACTAGAGGGTATAATGCTAAGTGAAATAAGTCAGTCAGAGAAAGACAAATATAATAAGAAACAAAACAGATGAACAAAAGGAAAGGGATGGAAAAACAGAATGAGATGAAATAGAGAGGTAGACAAACCATAAGAGACTCTTAACTATAGGAAACAAACTGAAGGTTGCTGGAAGGAGGTTGGTGGGGGGATGGGGTAACTGGATGATGGGCATTAAGGAGGGCACTTGATGTAATGAGCACTGGGTGTTATATGCAATTGATGAATCACCAGACTCTATCGCTGAAACTAACACACTATATGTTAATTAATTGATTTTAAATAAAAAATAAATGTCCAGTTTTCAGGAAAAAAACAAAAAACTGACAAATAAACAAGAACATGTGATCCATACCCAAGAAAATATACATCAGTGTCATCTGTATCCAAGTGTCCCCAAGAGGTTGGATATAACAAAGTATTCAAGGCATGTATTACAAATAAGTACAATGAACTAAAGGAAACTATGTTGAAAGAATTAAATGTGAGTCTGACAACAATAAATCAACAAGTAGAGATTCTCAATAAGGAGCTAGAAATTATAAAAAAAGAATCAAAAGGTAATTCTGAAGTTGAAATTTATAATAATTAAAATTAAAAATATATTACAGGGGCTCAGGTACAGGTTCTGATGATAAAAGAATCAGCGGACTTGAAGATAGATAATTTCAACAGAAATTACCCAACACAAACAATAGAAAGGAAGGGATTGAAGAAAAATGAGCAGAGACCTGTGGTACAACAGTAAGCCTATGAACAAACAAGTAATGGGAGTAGAGAGATACAGGAGCAGAAAAAGAGTAAAAAGGGGAAGGGACAAAAAAAATTTGAAGAAACGATGGCCCAAACCTTCCCAGAGTTGATAAAAATATTAATATACACATCCAAGAAGCTAAGAAAAACTCAAGTAGGAAAAATACAAGGAGATCCTTACCAAGACACATTATAGTTTGTTTAAAGACAAAGACAAAGAAAACTGTGAAGGCAGCAGGTAATAAAAAACTCGTTATGTTACAGGGATGCATCAATACAATTATCAACTTTCTCAGTAGAAGAAATGGAGGCCAGGAGTCGGGGGATAGCATATCCAAAATGCTGAGGGAAAAAGAAAAATTTATGTAATAAGAACTTTATTTATCATAAAAATATCATTTGAAAATAAAGGCAAAATAAAGACATTTCCAGATAAACAAACACTAAGATAATTTTTTGTTAGCACACCAGCCTTACAAGAAATCCTTAAAGTTAAAAGCAGGGCGCCTGGGTGGCTCAGTGGGTTAAAGCCTCTGCCTTCGGCTCAGGTCATGATCTCAGCGTCCTGGGATCGAGGCCCGCATCGGGCTCCCTGCTCAGCGGGGAGCCTGCTTCCTCCTCTCTGCCTTCCTCTCTGCCTACTTGTGATCTGATCTCTCTCTCTGTGTCAAGTAAATAAATAAAATCTTTAAAAAAAATAAAGTTAAAAGCAGAAAACTTAATGATTTAAGAACTTAAGAAGGTCCTTCAGGTTGAAAGGAAGTGACATGTGGTACACTCAAATCCACCGGGAGAAATGACATGTGCCACAAGTGGTAAGTATGTGGGGTAATAAAAAAAGACTATATTTTTCTCATTTATTCCCTTCTTTAAGACATATAAGATCACATAGAGCTATAATTATAATATTGTATTACTGGGCTTAAAATATGCGGAGATCTAATACATATGGCAACAATAGTGTAAAGGTGAAAGGAGTCAACTGATTTATATTGGAACGAAGTTTCTCTAGCTTATCAGAATTTAGTATTAATTTGAAATAGATTGTAATAAGTTAGTAGATTGTGATAAATGTTGTAATCCCTAGAACACTCACGAACAAAAAAACAAAAAGTAGAGTAAAAAATTTGACAGAGGAATTAAAACGACATATTAAAAATGCTTATTTGACAGAAAAGAAGTCAGTTAATGAAGAAGAGCAAGGACAGTCATACAGAAAACAAATTGAGAGGGACGCCTGGGTGGCTCAGTCAGTTAAATGACTGCCTTTGGCTCAGGTCATGGTCCCAGGGTCCTGGAATCCAGTCCTGCATTGGACTCCCTGCTCAGAGAGGAGTCTGCTTCTCCCTCTGGCTGCAGCTTCCCCTGCGTGTGCTCTCTCTCTCCTCTCTCTCACTCTCTGACAAATAAATAAAATCTTAAAAAGAGAAAACAAATTGAGAGTGGCAAATGTAATTAAACTATAACAAGAATTTAATTAAATGTGAATAGTCTAAATATTCTAAACAAAACATAGAAATAGACTGGATTTAAAAAATATGATCCAACTATATGCTGCTTACAAGAGGCATACTTGAGATTCAAGAGACACAAATAGGTTGAAAGTAAAAGATTAATATGAAACAAAATAGAATTTGAGAAATATTAGAGAAAAAAGACAGTTCAAAAGCATAAAAGTCAATATATAAAGAAGATATAGCCGTTATAAATATACATGGACCTAAAAACAGAGACTCAGGGGAAATAAATAATTTGACAATTATAGTTGGAGATTTCAGTACTCAGTAATTGATAGAACATCTAGACAGAAAATTACATGATATAGAAGACTTGAGCACTATCAACCAAAGCACTATCAACCAACTGATATTTATACAGCACTCCACTCAACAATTCCAGAATATATATTCTTCTCAAGTACACATGGAATATTCTTCAAAATAGAGCACACTAGCCCATAAAACAAGTCTTTATAAATTGGAAAGTGTTGAAATCATACAAAGTATGTTCTCTGATAACAACACAATTAAATTAGAGATCAACAAAAGAAACATATCTTGGAAATCCCCAAATATTTGGAAATTAAATATCACACTTCTAAATAACCCATAGGCAAAAGAAGAAATTACAAGGAAAAGTGGAATGTATTTTGAATTGAATGGAAATGAAACACAACATACCAAAATTTATGGGAAGTGACTAAAAGCAGTGCTTTGTGGGAAATTTATAGCTTTAAATGCCTATATCAGAAAATATGTCAGAAAAAAAGAATCTAATCAACAATCTAAACTTCTACTCTAAGTATCAAAACAATAAGAGCAAACTAAAATCAAGGTAAGCAGAAGGAAATAACAATGATGAGATGGAAACCAATGAAAGAGAAAACAAAAATAATAGGAAAAAATCTGTAAAGACAAAAAATGATCTTCAGAAAAAGGTGAGCAAAATTGACAAATCTTTAGCTAGACTGACTACCAAAAAAGAAGGAAAGATACAAATTACTGAAGTCAGGAATGAAAGAAAGGACTTCTACTGACCCTACAGAAATTAACAGAACTAGAAGGAGGAGTACTAGTTTCTTAGGGTTGGTCTAACAAATTACCAAAAACTAGGTGACTTAAAACAACAGAAATTTATTGTCTCATGGTTCTGGAGGCTAGAAATCTGACATCAAGGTATTGACAGGGTCACACTTCATCTAAAAGATCTAGGATCATCTAAAAGCTCTAGGAAGGAATTTTTCATTGCCTCTTCCAGCTTCTGGTGATTGTTGGCAATCTTTGGCATTCCATGGGTTGTGTCATAACTATAATCTCTGTCTTCACAAGGCATTCTCCACTATGGGTGTGTCTACTCTGTGTCTTCACATGGCCTTCTCATAAGACACTAGTCATTGGGTTTGGGGTCTAAATGGTCATAATCCAATATGACCTCATTCTGAACTAATTACATCTGTAAAGACCTTATTTCCAAATCACATTCTGGATGTGACATGAATTTTGGGAGGGGAGACCATTAAATCAAATACATATGGCATTATAAACAGTTTTGTGTCAACAAATTGGGAACCTTACATGCAATGGACAAATTTCTAGATAAAGGGATAGTAATGAAGCTGATTCAGGAAGAAATAGAAAATATGAACTAACCAATAACAAGTAGGTAAAATGAAATGATACTTAAAATTTTTCAAAAAAGAAACATCCATGTCAAGATGGTTTTACTATAAAATATTTAAAGAAGAAATAATGCCAATCATTGACACTTTCAGAAATAAAGGAAAAAGGGTCATTTCCTAACTTCTATGAGGCCAGTATTTCCTGACATCAAAGTCAAAGATATTCCAAAGAAAGAAGAGTACAAACCAATATCATTCATGAGCATAGATGCAAATGCACTTAACAAAATATTAATGTGATAGAATTCTAACATGGTTCCCCAAGATTCCTGGCCATAGGTGTACACACATTTTTTTTCTCAGTTATTTAATCAAATATTGATCTAGGTATTGCTGTGAGGGAATTTTGCAGATGTAATTAAGGTCCTAAATCAGTTGACTGATAGGGAAATGATTCAGGTGGGTCTGACTTAATAACATAAGCCCTTTAAAAGTAGTGAGATTTCTCTGGCTGGTCTCAAAAGGGCAAGGATTTGATATGCTATTGCTACTTGAAAATGGAGAGGGCAAGGATATCAGCAGTCTGTAGCTGCTCAGAGCAGCTCCCAGATGTTAGTCAAAAAGGAAACAAGTGCCTCAGTCCTACAATGACAAGGAACTCAATTCTCCCAACAAGAAAGAGCTTAGAAGCACATTTTTTCCTCAGAGCCTCTATCAGTTTGGCCAATACCTTGATTTTAGCCCGTGAGACCCAGAGCAAAGAACCCAGTCATGACATGCCAGACTTCTGACTTACAGGATTATGAGCTAATAAATGGGTGTTGTTTTAAGCTGCTGAGATTGTTGTAATTTGTCATGCAGCAATAGAAAACTAATATAATTAGCAAACCAAATTCAGTAACATGTAAAAAGGATTATACACCATGACACAAATGAGATTTAGTCTAGTAATGCTAGATTGGTTTAATCTCTGAAAATCAATTAATGTAATATACTATATTAATAGAATAAAGAAAAAGACACATGATCATCTCAAGAGAAGCAGAAAAAGAATTTGATAAAAGCTAACACTCATTCATGATGCAACAAACCAGAAATCAAAGGGAACTTATTCAACCTAGAAAAGAGTATCTACAAAAAAAAATGCATCCAGTTAACATCACACTTAACAGTGAAAATGGAATGCTTTCCCATAAGTTTGGAAACAAAGTAAGGGTATGTGCTTTCAATATTTCTTTCAACATTATACTGCAGTATCTAGTGAAATAAGGCAAAAGTAAATATAAATAAATAAATGAATGAATAAGTGAAATGCATCAAAATTGGAATGGTAACATTAAAATGACTGTTATTCACAGATTGCATGGTATAGAAAATCCCAAGGAATCCACAAAATATTATTGAATTAATAAATGAATTTAGTAAGGTTATATGATAAAAGATCAATGTACAAAAGTCAATTGTACTCCTACACACTAATAAACCATCAAATATTGAAATTAAGAAAATAATTCCATTCACAATAGCATCAAAAAATATTTAGGAATACATTTAGCAAAAGAAGTGAAAGACCTATACAATAACAACTACAAAATGTTGTTGAGAGAAATTAAAGAAAACCTAAGTAAATGGAGAGACAATTGATGTTCATAGATTGGAATATGCAATATTGTCAAGATGGCCATTTTCACTATATTGACCTATAAATCACTGCAATCCCTATCAAAATCTTAGCAGGCCTCTTTTTGTAGAAACTGATAAAATTTATCATAAATTTATATGGATATACAAAGACCTAGGAAAGCCAAAACAAATTTGAAAAAGAAAGACAAAATTTGAGGAATATTACTCAATTTCAAATTTTACTATAAAGCTATAGTTAGCAAGACAGGATGGTGATGGCACAGATCAGTAGAACAGAATTAAGGATCCAGAAATAAGCCTTTATGCTATGGTCAGCTGGTTTTCTACAAAGGCATCAAGGCAATTAAACAGGGAAAAGTAGTCTTTTTAACAAATGATGTTGGGATAATTGAAAATCCATTTGCAAAAGGAATGAACTTGGAAGCCATCATTCATAAACAAAACTCCACTCGAAATGGATAAAAAATTGATAAATGGACTTCAACAAAATTAAGAACATTTGTAGTTTACAAGACATCAGGAAGCAATTGCACTCTTGGTCATTTCTTCCAGAGAAATGAAAATTTATGTTCACACAAAAATCTATACATAAATGTTAATAGCAGCTTTAATTAATTAGTTAATATGGCCTACATATTTTTATTCAAGTATAATTAGCATAGAGTGGTATATTAGTTTCATGTGTATAAGATAATGATTCAACAATTCTATACATTACTCAGTGCTCATCACAATAAGCGTACTCTTAATCCACTTTACCTATCTTACTCATTCCCCCTCCCATCTTCTTTCTGGCAACCTCCTGTTTGTTCTCTATATTTATTTATTTAAAAATTTTTTAAGTTTTATTTTTTTTGAGAGAGAGAGAGTTGGGGAGAAGAGCAAAGGGAGAGGGAGAGAGAGAATCTCAAACAGACTCCCTGCTGAGCTCTTCTCTATATTTAAGTCTGTTTTTCAGTTTGTCTGTTTTTCCTTTTGAAATCACATGGTATTTGTCTTTCTCTGACTGACTTATTTCACTTAGCATTATACCCTCTAGATCCATCCATGTTGTTGCAAATAGCAAGATTTTATCCTTTTGTATGGTTGAGTAATAGTCGAGTGTGCGTGTGTGTGTATCTATATATGTGTGTGTTTGTGTGACTGTGTGTTTGTGTATCACATCTTTATCCATTCATCTATAAACAAACACTTGGGTTGCTTTGATATCTTGGCTATTGTAAAAAAATTTTGCAACAAACATAGGGGTGTGTATATATTCTTGAATTAGTGTCTTCACTTTCTTTGGGTAAATACCTACTAGTGGAATTACTGGATCATAGGTTAATTTTATTTTTAATTTTTTGAGGAACCTCCACACTGTTTTCTATAGTGGCTGCACCAGTTCTCATTCCTACCAATAATACATGAAAGTTCTTTTTTCTCCAAATCCTCACCAACGCTTGTTATTTCTTATGTTTTTATTTTATTTATTTTACTTTATTTTTTGACTTTATTTATTTTTAATTTAATTTTATTTTTTCAGTGATCCAAGATTCATTGTTTATGCACCACACCCAGGGCTCCATGCAATATTTTAGCCATTCTGACAGGTGTGAGGTGATATCTCAATGTTGTTTGAATTTGTGTTTCTCTGATGATTAGTGATGTTGAGCATGTTTTCAGGTGTCTGTTGGGCATCTGGATGTCTTCTTTGGAAAAATGTCTATTCAGGTCCTCTGCTCATTTTTAATTGGATTATTTGGGTTTTTTGGTGTTGAGTTGTATAAGTTATTTATATATTTTGGATATTAACCCCTTATTAAATATATCATTTATAGAACCTTTATTTTTAATAGCCACAAAGTATAACAACCCAAGTGTTCTTCAACAGGAGAATGATTAGATTGTGGTACATCCACACCATGGACTATTATTCAGCAATGAAAAGAAATGAATGATTAATACACACATTAATACAGTGGATGAATCTGGAGGGGAATATGCTGAGTAAAAAAAACTGAATCCAGGAGGATTCCAGACCAAGATAGAAACATAGGAGGCTCGGGCGCCTGGGTGGCTCAGTGGGTTAAAGCCTCTGCTTTCGGCTCAGGTCATGATCTCAGGGTCCTGGGATCGAGGCCCGCATCGGGCTCTCTGCTCAGCAGGGAGCCTGCTTCCCCCTTTCTCTCTGCCTGCCTCTCTGCCTCCTTGTGATCTCTCTCCCGCTGTGAAATAAATAAATAAAATCTTTAAAAAAAAAAAAAAAAAGAAAGAAACATAGGAGGCTCTTGAATTTCCCTCCTTCCATGGACACATCAAATATATAGCTATACCTGGAGCAATTCCCTCTGAAAGAAATCCAGAAACTAGATAAGTGACACCTAAATATTGGGTGACTGAGAAGATGTCAACTTTGAAACATAGGAAAGGGTAAGACCACACATCTAGTGCCCCACCTTTTAAGATTCCCACTAGAGGGATGAGTTCCCAAACACCTAGTTATGAAAACCAGGGGGACTTCTGTTCATGCGTTCCATAGAACAAGCTTCTAATGCTTCTTACTGCTTGCATGCAGTTCTTAATGGCATGCAAGCACTCACTGTGGTAATCCTCCAAGACTCAGTATAGAGGGAGAAGGCAACAATGCTCATCTTTCAGTCTTTCCCTGGAAAGGGTTTGGCTGCATACTTTCTAAGTTGCTGCCTGGGCTTCTAATTAGCATGCAGCTAGAGGATGACTGCAGTCCTCCCTGGAGTCTGAAAATGCTGGTGGGCACTTCCCTGATCTTCTCCTTCTGACTGTCTACAACAATAAAACCAAGTTGCCAGTATCTCCCTGGAAACAGACTGCATATCTACTGCCATAATTTTTATGACTGCTACCTGAAGGATAGGCCCCCAAATCACCTAGTTCTAAAAGCTAATGGAGCTAGTATTCATGAGTCACGTAGCAAATAAAAGCACAGCTTTTAAATAGGTGCAGAGCAACCCCTCCCATGTAGAGGAAACACACAAAATCTATCTACTTCCTAGTTTCTCCCTGGAACAGGTTTGACTAAATTGTTGCCTGAGGGTCCAGGGTCAAATCTTGGCAATCTTCCAAGACAGAATCATGAAGAAATAGAAAATTTTAACAGCCCAATTACTGGTAGCAAAATTGAATGGGTAATCAAAAAATTCTTAACAAACAAAAGTCTAGGACGAGATGTCTTCAGAGGTTAAATTCTACCAAACATTTGAAGACTTAATATATATTCTAAAACTTTTGCAAAAAATAGAAGAAAAACTTCCAAATTCTTTCTATGAGGCCAGCATTACCCTGATAACAAGGCCAGACAAGGACACTATAAGAAAAGAAAATTAGAGGTCAATATCCCTGAAGAACATAGATGCAGAAATTCTCAACAAAACATTAGCAAACTGTATTCAACAATACACTAAAAGGATTATACACCATGATCAAGAAAGACTTGTGCACTGAAAACTATAAGACAGTGAGGAAAACAATTGAAGACATAAATAAATGGAAATATATGCCATGCTCATGGGTTGAAATAATATTGTTGAAATGTCCATACTACCCAAAGTGATCTATAGATTCAATGCAATCTCAATCAAAATTCCAATGGCATTTTTCACAAAAATGGAAAAGACAATCCTAAAATTCATATGGAACCATAAAAGACACTGCAATCTTGAAAAATAACGACAAAGCTGGGGACATCACACGTCTGATTTCAAACTATATTACAAAGCTACAGTAATCAAAACAGTATGGCATTGGCATACAGACCGACATATATATCAATAGAACAGAATAGAGAGCCCAGAAATAAACCCATGCATATATGGCCAATTACTTTTTGATAAAACATCTAAGAATAGACAATGGGGAAATAATACTTCCCCAAAAATGATGCTGGGAAAACTGTATATCCACATGTAAAGGAATGAAACTAGACTTCTATCTTACCCCATACACAAAAATTAACTCCAAATGAATTAAAGGCTTAAACATAAGACCTGAAACCATAAAACTCCAAGAAGAAAACATAGAAGTTAAACAGCTTGAGTTTGGCCTTGACAATTATTTTTTGGGTTTGACAGCAAAAACAAAGGCAACAAAAGCAAAAACAAACAAATGGGGCTACTCCAAACTAAAAAGCTCTACAAAGCAAAAGAAACCATAAATATAATGAAAAGAAAACTTAGGTAATGGGAGAAAATATTTGCAAACTGCAGCTTCAATAAGGGGTTAGTATCCAAAATATGTAAGAACTCATACATCTGAATAGCAAAAAACCAGATGATACAATTAAAAAATGAACAAAGGTCCTGAATAAACATTTTTCTGAGAAGACATCAAAATGGCTAATGGGTAAATGAAAAGGTGCTCAACTCACCCATCGTCAGGGAAATGCACATCAAAACCACGATGAGATAGCACCTCATACCTATTAGGATGTCTATTATCAAAAAGACAAGAGATAAATGCTGGTGAGGTTGGGGAGAAAAGGGAATCCTTGTACACTGTTGGTGAAAACATAATCTGTTACAGCCACTATGGAAAACAGTATGGAGTTTCCTCAAAAAATTTAAACTAGAGCTACCGTACGATATAGCAATACCACTTCTGGGTATATATATAAAGGAAACAAGATCACCGTATCAAAGAGGTAGCTGTACTCCCACATTCATTGTAACATTATTCACAGTAACCAAGGTATGAAAACAATCTGAGTGTCAATGGATGAATGGATAAAGAAAATATGGTATATATATGCAGTGGAATATCACTCAGCCTTAAAAATGAAGGAAATCCTGGGGCGCCTGGGTGGCTCAGTCATTAAGCTTCTGCCTTCAGCTCAGGTCATGATCCCAGGGTCCTGGGATCAAGCCCCATGTAAGGCTCCCTGCCCAGTGGGGAGCCTGCTTCTCCTTCTCCTCCCAGCTTGTGCTCTCTTTCACTATCTCTGCATAAAAAAGGGGGCATTAAATCCTGTCATTAGCAACAACATGGATGAATCTAGAGGCATTATGCTAAATGAAATAAGCTGGAGAGAGAAAACAGATGCTGCATAGTATCACTTATATGTGGAATCTTAAAAAAAATTCAAACTTACAGAGAGTAGAATGGTTGAAGAAATAGGGGGAGGCTGGTAATAGGATACGAACCTTCAGTTATAAGATTAACAAGGTCTGAGAATCTAATGTATGACACGGTGACTATAGTTGATAATATTGTATTGTATAATCGAAATTTGCTGATAGTAGTCCTTGTGTTTGCACCAGAAAAAAAAAGGTAAATGTGTAATGTGATGTATTAATTAACTGGATGGTTGGAATCCTCTCACAAAGTATACCTATATCAAACATTATACCCTTTAAATATGTTACAGTTTCACTTGTTAACTATACCTCCATGAAGCTGAAAAAAGAAAAAAAGCCAATACTGAAAGGCTACATACTATATGATTTAATTTATGTAATGTTCTTAAAAGGAAAAATACATAAAAATGGAGAAAAAATTAGTGTTTGCCAGGAGTTAAGGATAAGGAAGGAGGATTGGAAGGGAGTTGGGTGTGGTTATAAAAGGGCAACGTGAGGGACCCATGTAGGAATGGTACTTGTTCTGTATCTTGACCATGTGAACCTATGCTTATATCAAAATAAGAGTTTAATTTAAAAAGACAACATTAAATAAGTAAAAATATAAGCCATAGTCTGGGAGAGTTTGCAAATAATATATTTGATAAAGGTTTATATTCAAAAATTTAAAGAACTGTTACAATTCAATAATAAAATGCAAATAACTCAAAAAATTGACAAGGTTCTTAATAGACATTTCTCCAAAGGAGTTGTATGAATGGGGGTGCCTGGGTAGCTTAGGTAAGTGTCTGCCTTCATCTCAAGTCATGGGATCGAGCCTCGAATCAGGCTCCCTGCTCGGTGGGAAGCCTGCTTCTTCCTCTCCCACTCCCCATGCCTGTGTTCCCTCTCTCATTGTGTCTCTGTCAAACGAATAAACAAAATCTTTAAAAAGAGAAGTTGTATGAATGGCTAAAAGCACATGAAATATGCTCAATGTTATTAAACATTAGGAGAATGCAAACAAAGGCTTCAGTGACACACCACTACACCACCCGCTAGAAGGGCTCTAATCAAATAGGCGATACTAAGTGAAGAAACTGGTACTGGTGCGAATGGAAAATAGGACAGCCATTGCCAATTCCTTAAACAAAGTTCAGTGCAAACTTACCATGTGACTCAGCGGTCCCATGACTAGGTATTAATCCAAGAGAAACGCAAGCATTTGTCTACACAGACACATGAGTACCCATAACCACATTATTCACATTAGTGAAATAATCCTAATGAGCATTAAGCAGGGAAGGGGGAAAAAAAAGGTATATGGCTGGTTCACAAACTGGCCCTCATACATGGAGGGTAAGGAGAGAGTGAAGGAGGCAAATCACTTTAGATTTGGTATGTGGCAGGTTTGATAAGCAAGGGAACTGACTTAAAAGCCTTGTCTTGGGTGGCTGCAAGACAAGTAGATCTCTGCACCTGCCGCCAGAATCTTAGTAATTTATATAGAGGACTTAACTGGGTTCCATCACGTACGCTGCCTAGATGGTCTCAACAACATCTTCCTGTCTCCAGGCTATGACCTTGGAACAGCTCCCACTGTGGGAATGGTAGTCAGAACGTACATATCAAGGACAGGGGAAGGAGTGAGGAATCTCCGATTGCCCGAGTCTAGCTGAGGATCACCTGGTGGTCACATCCTCTTGATTATTTCCTCCAATATATATCTGTTCAATGGAATACCATTAAGCAATTAAAGGAACAAACTCCTGGTACATGCTATACTATATATAAACCTCAAAAATATTGTGCTAAGTGAGAGAAGACAGAGACAAACAATTACATATTGTATGATTCCATTTATATGAAATGTCCGGAAAAGGCAAGAATATAGAGATAGAAAGCAGAAGAGTACTGTCTAAGGCTAAGGATGAGAGTAAGGATTTGCTATAAAGGGCAATCAGGGAACTTTTTGGAGTGATGGAAATGTAGAACTGGACGATATTAATAATCACACAACTCTATACATTTACTAAAGCCATACAAGTATACACTTACAATGGGTGAATGTTGTGCTATGTAAAGTATACTTCAATAAAGTTGCTGAAAATGTAAAGAATGGTAAAAATAAATACCCGAAAAGGCAAATCTCATATGCTAACATAAGAATATAAATTGGTACAAACACTTTGGGAATAGTTCATCACTTTCTGATAGAAGATTTTCTTTTTTTAAAAATTTATTTATTTATTTATTTGACAGAGACAGAGAGATCACAAGTAGGCAGAGAGAAAGGCAGAGAGAGGGGAGGAAGCAGGCTTCCCCGCTGAGCAGGGAGCCAGATGCCCGCCTCGATCCCAGGACCCTGAGATCATGACCTGAGCCGAAGGCAGAGGCTTTAACCCACTGAGCCACCCAGGCGCCCGGAGATTTTCTTTTTTTAAAGATTTTATTTATTTGAGAGAGTGAGCAAGACAGTAAGCACAAGCCAGGGGGAGAGGCAGAGGGAGAAACAGCTCCCAGCTGAGCAGGGAGCCTGATGTGGGGATTAATCCTGGGACCCCGAGATTATGACCTGAGACAAAGGCAGATGCTTAACAACTGAGCCACCCAAGCGCCCTGATAGAAGATTTTCATACCTTATGACCCAGCAGTTGAAGTATTAGATGTACTCATCTCAATTCACCACCTTAAGTAACGTTTTCCTCACCTCCATGGATGATGTTTTATTACATCAAGCTGCCCAACTCAGAGATCTAGGTCTTATTCTCTTGTTTTCTCCTTTACTACCGACACCTAATGTGTAAACAAATTCAGTAGATTCTACCTGCTTGTCACCTCTCGTATCTGTCCGAGCTGACACCCTCAAGTTGACAGGCTCATAATGTTATTTCCAAATATCATAATGGAAAGGTTCCAATCTTACCTAAGGGGTATACTTTTCTTGGGACACTACAGTATGGAGTTGAAGAATTCTCCAGAAGCTAACCTTAATGTAGACCTTCATGCCACCTTGGTGAAAAGAGCCTGAGATTCTTTTACAACAAATTCTCACTGGCTTTTATCCCCATTGGAAAGCTTCTATCAACAATATCCCTCTCATCTCCATTTCTCTACATTTCTGCAAATGGAGCTCAGCCTACCTGACATCTAACCACGCTAATAGCCTCTCAGTTGCTGTGGGGGTTCTCTGGAATAAGTCAAGCTGTTAGAAGCTTTGTCTGGGCAAGGTGTATAGCTGACATCTAAAGGAACTATTCCCTGAGGCCGGGCACTCATCCCAACAGAAAAGGAAGAGCTGCCAAGCCTGGAGGGTGCGCAGCGACATATTTTCAAAGCTTGCCGAATTTCGAATAGAAAATCTGACCATGCATAAAAAGAAAGGCAATTTAATATTCTGACTACTTCTCTTCCTCCCCTAATGCCATCTGCAACAGAGACACAGTAGCCTTCCCACTTTTTATTGAAACAAAGACTATTGTTTCACTATGGATCCTCATGTCTAGTCCCGATATGCTGTGTGTTCCCTACCCAAGGCAAGTGCCGGGAAGAATGGAAGCAAGGTGCAGAGCACTTAGCAAGCACGTTTATATTCAGGAAAGTGTGCCGAGACAGAAGAGGGCTGTAAGTGAATCTGCTAGGGGTAGATAAGAGCTGCAGGTCACCAGCACCACATGTCACCTGCTTGCAATATAAGCCATATGCTTTGTGCCATAATTCTTGTTTAACAAGGCAATAAAGCAGGGGTGGGGTGGACAAAAAGTGCTTCTCAGTGAGTGTATTTTGGTCACGTCTTCTGTCCTTTTCTTTTCATAAATCTGGCATGAATGGCTTAGTTGATTGGAAGTTTTGTGCTTTGTTTGGCTTATGTATGCACAGTGTCTAGGCTCTGTCTCATTATGCTTGTGTGAGCACAAATTACTGCATGTGAGGCTCTGTCACCTGGAGAAATACCAAGGAAAAGGAAAATGTCACAGGAAAGGAAAATGAAGATAGGTATCCATACCTTCTCCTCTCTACCACATTAAAATAGTATAAACATTGATGAACAATTGTTTTAACATCGCATGAAAATATTTCAAAAGATTTTTCTTGTGTATAAGAACACAGCCCCTGGCGTCAGATAATCTTAGATTCATGTTTCAGCTCTGCCACTTACTGCCTGTGTGATCTTGGGCAAGTTATCTGACCTCTCTGAGCATCAGTTTCTTCATCTTCTGCAAAATATTGGTCTGACTCCTAATCCTGTACTTACAACCACTAACCGTATTGATTTCTTATGCACTATGCAATAGGGTACTGGGTTTTATGATTAACATTAAATACAATGCTGTATTACAAACACCACTGTGCTTGGCACACAGTATTTTAAAAATGCTTTTGTTATCGTTTCTGAGGATACCAATACCTGGAGAGAATATATGGACTGTATTAAGTAACTGTAGGAAGAGGTAATTTGGGGTCTAGGGAAGGGCTAGTACAGTCCAGTGGTAAATACAATTACATCAGCCATTTTGCTAAGAGTTCTAAATATCATGGGGAGTTAGATGAAAGCCATGCCCCCCACTCACAAAAGAATACACATAAGCTCTAAACCCCCCAAAAGTTACTATACAATTTCGAGAAGCTCAAAGTCTTCCTGAAGTCTGCTATAGACCTGTATGAATTTATAGCCCTTAGGATAGGAATCCGTGGATTAGTGGAATAGGACTTTTTTTGATTTTGGAATTTTGACCATAGAATTCTTCATTCGTGGCCTCAGGGCATATGAACAATACATTTCAGAAACATTTTTTATCTTAATCATGCCTTTTTTTTTTCTCAGAATGGTGCTCGTACACATGAGGATACATTAAAGAGACTTGGTTTCAAGAGCCAAAATGAAATGGCTCATTTACACGAAGTGGAGGAGGAATACTTGTCCTAATTCTTCGGTTTGGTCTGTGGAGAGCTGGTGTGAAATTACCCAAGGGAGATTTGATCAAATTCTGGGAGACTGACTTATAGAAATACATATATTTAATACTTACCTAGGTACATGGGGATGAAATTAGCAACCCCCTTCTAAGTACGTCCACCTTACTCTTCTTCAAAATAAAGCAAAATCCTAAGATAATATAATGTGCTGCAGATGTTTCAATAGTTCTGGTTTTCTGGCACATAAATAGATCTCTGAAGAATATTTTTCTGTTTTTTGTTATCAAATCAGAATTTCAATGTGCCCTACTCACTGTTGAAGAATGGTGCATTTGCCATACAGATGTTGATGCATAATCAATGAAATCTTTTAAAATGCCAGGGTACGGGAGCCTGGGTGGCCCAGTGGGTTAAAGCCTGTGCCTTCGGCTCGGGTCATGATCTCAGGGTCCTGGAATCGAGTCCCATGTCGGGCTCTCTGCTCAGCGGGGGCCTGCTTCCTCCTCTCTCTGCCTACTTGTGATCTCTCTCTCTGTGTCAAATAAATAGATAAATAAAATCTTTAAAAAAATGCCAGGGTACCTGGGTGGCTCTTTTGGTTAAGTGTCTGCCTTAAGCTCAGGTCATGATTCTGGGGTCCTGGGATTGAGCCCCCAATTTGGCTCTCTGCTCAGCAGGGAGCCTGCTTCTCTCTCTCCCTCCATTATTCCTCCTGCTTGTACTCTCTCTCTCTCTCTTTCTCTCTTTCTCTCTGTTAAATAAATAAATAAATACATACATAAAATCTTTTAAAAAACTTTTAAAAGGCCAATATCCCTTAGAGCAGACTCATCATTCACCTAAGTACAGAGAGAGGCAGGGCTGGGCCAAGAGGTGTTGATTCAATGTTGGGAAACCAAGCTGGTTCTTTGGGGCCTTCTGTACATTGGTCTTTGGAGTGTGGGAAAATTTGTGTCAGGGTCCCTCTTATGTAAAAGGCCAACAGAATGGGGACTATAACTAAGAGTTGTATATTATTCTCCTGTTTTGCTAGCCTCCATATGTTTCTTTACATGATCAACTATAAAACACGTAAAATGAGAAGAGTTTAAAGGCGGGTGATCATCTGGAACCCCAAGGAAGGGAGAAGCTAGGGAGGCAGCAGCCCCTTCAGTAACCATGAGTATGGAAGAACAGAAGAGTTGGCAATTATAGAAAGGAGATGAGAGGAAGCCAAGGTCTGTAGCCCGCTATAAAGAAAGGAACACAGAGAATGGCCCGGGACTGAGAAGGGGCTTTTGTAGTCTTTCATTCAAACTATAGGAAAAAAATTGTCCGGGAAATGGTCCAGGAAAGAAGAAACCCAATTGAATTCTGTTGAATTTTTTTCTCAGGTCCTGAATACTTCCAAAGACCACAATTAGAAATAAAGGTGATTGACAGATGAGATAGATTTTCAGTTCTCTGACTATAAAACAGCTATTGCTAGATAAAATATTTCACTTTCAGAAAAAATGCATAGTTGAGTGTACAATTAAGAAAAGAAATCTCCAGGAGTCAGAGCCTAAGAAAGAAATTGAAACTGAACTGTAACTTAGGCTTTCCTGGCATGAGGGAATGTTAGTGTTGGCAACCAAGGCACCTGAGTTTATGGGTTTATGTAAGTATAGGAGATAAGCCCATCAGCCTGCCTGAGATTAGGAGATGGAATTGAGATCCTTACATAAAACTAGAGCCTCAAGGGCTAAACTCTTATAGCTCCTTATAGAAATGACTGAGTCCAGATATGTGGCAAGGGAAAAAAAATAGATGAGCCTGAAGTAATTTATGATGCCAGGAAGAAATAAAGTGCTCCAAACCTGGAGGACATGTCGAAATGACATAAGCACTGATTCAGATGGGCCCTCACTTGTCAATATTAGGACAACTTTATCATTATTGACAAAGGAAAAAGATAGACCCTGCCTTAAACGAGTGATCAAATTAGCATCACTAATAGTGGGACAAACTGATATGTGTCTTTGGATGTGAAGTAATGGCAAACAAAATACAAAGGCTTCAAAGCGGCTATTATAAATATATTCAAAGAATCAAAGTAACCAAAGTAAACCATGCTTAACGAAGTAAAGTATAATGACAATGTCTCATCAAAGAGACCTCGGCCTCTGAGGCGAGTGTGAACCCAGGATGGGCTTTTCTTGGCCGTTTCTTTCCCAGATTCTATTAATCTTCTGACTGGTCTGCCATTTTGTTTATTTTCAAGGGGCTACCATTCTCTCTTCAATGCTTACCACCAGAAGTTCCTTTCTTTTGAACAATGCCCTCAAGTATGAACTTATTCATGTTCTTTTAAAAATAAAGTCCATTATCTTAGGCAGGGTTGTCAGGCGTTCAGTCCTTATGGCCTATCCCTCAGCCTAGGGAGAACCTCTGCCCCGCTGCAGTTGGAGCTGGGGACATGGGCAGTGGCCCTCTTCTTCCAGAGTGACACTCCTGTTTTACTGCTGGGTGCTAGGGATGGTTGTAGCTTGCTGCTGCCGTAGTGGAATTTCCCCTGTATGTGTGAGCTGGGGTGGTGCCAATTGGGTGCTCATGTTCTCATCTTGTCTTTCCTCAGGCAGAGCCCGTGCCCTATGAGGGGGAGCTAAATGAGGAAAGGGAGCTTCCATTTTCTCAGACCCTCCTGTCCAGAATACAGCCTCTGCAACACAGGCCTGGGGAGGAAAAAGACACTGGGCAGCCTGCCTCTCCCAGAGTGAAGCTGTAGCTCTAGACTAGGGGTTGTGGGGAAAGGGAGCACCTGTCTTCCTGTCACACCTGCTTCATTGTACAGAGCTGTGGGATGGGGCATGGGAGCATGTTGGGGCTTAGATGCCACAGACTTTTGCTATTCTTACAAGATTTAGCAGATTTTCTTGGATAAATGTTTCTTTATTTGCTGTTATATCCTTAATACAAATTTTAGAGACTTTAAATGTTTTTCAAAAATAATTTTTCAATGCTGAAATGTCATTTCACTGCAGAAAGTTTCATCAAATTTCTCCTACCACTATTCCAGAAGTCCAACCTATCCACGGACTATTTCATATATAAGGAAGGGTGATTCAGAGGGTGGAGCCAAGAGCTATGGACAATCATTCCTAGAGAGCAGGACTGAGCCCTAAAAACCAACCAACCAAAGAAACAAAAAAACTAGTGGTATATGCCTACCTGGATCTCAGAATTGTCATGGGGTGTTATATGTCTCCCGTTCCTCTCCTGTATGAATGGGAGTCTCCACTATAGTTCTATGTATCTATCCGTGATAGGCTGGGAATGTAGGGGAGGATCTTAATCTAAGGAAATTCACTTGAGGAGCCTTGTTCTCACCTAGACCTGATTTAGCTGATGAGATCCTAGTCCTCAAACTTGTACCTGATGTCAAAGCATGCCAAAATTTTTGGAGGCTGTGTTAAGCAGGTGAGTATATTTTGCATGCATGAGAAATGTAAATAATTTATGTCTGGGGGGGAGAATGTGGTCAATTAAAAATGGCTGTAATTTAAAATTCTTTGTCATTCCTTCCATTCAATCTGGCCTGACTAGTGGCATACAATGGACGTGATGTTCTAAGATTTTAGTTACAAGATCAGAAGAAACCTTGATCATCCTCCTGGGACTTTTTGGAATCCCCTTACCATGCTGCAAGGAAATCTATGCAGCCATATGGCAAGTTAACATGTAGAGAAGAATGGAGGTCCCTGACTGACAGCGGTAGCTGACCTCCCAGCTGATGTCCAACACCAGTTTGCCAGGACTGAGAATGATCTATTTTGGAAGTGGTTATTCCAGTTTCAATAGTGCCATCCAGGTGATTCCCCGTGGAGTACAAATGAACCACACCCCAATTACAGATTCATGAGTGAAAATACATGATAGTTACTGTTTTAAGCCACTAAGTTTTAGGGTGGTTTGTTATGCAGCATAAGTAATCAAAACATCCTTCAAACCAGTAATTCCACATCTATATGTCTACCTTAATAATCTCTTTCTTTTTCTTTTTTTTTCTTCCATTCTCTTCCCCTCTGGCAACCATCAGTTTGTTCTCTGTATTTAGGAGTCTGTTTCTGTGTTTCTGTTTGACTGCTTGTACTTACTCTAATAAACTCTTGTAGCAATGAGTACAAAACAGATCTATATAGACAATATATAGAGCAAAAATATGGAAATATATACTTTCTTCCTGGATCAATACAGTTGTCACTGTACTTCCTGTTCATGCAGATCTCTAGCCTAATTATTCTCTTTTTTGTGTGAATTTCTAGCACATGGTTCACTTAGTCTCTATATTTTCTTATATTGTCTATCTATAGATCTGTCTATATCAATACATATAATCTAAAAAATAATGTTAGGTGATAATAGCAATTTGGAAGAAGATACATGTAGTGGGTTCCATTTATATACATTCAAAATATACAAAACAATGCTCTGCATTATTTATGGGCATACATTTTTATAGTTAGTGTATAAAACCAAACAGCTTATTAATAAACATTGACTTAAGAAAAATGTTTCTCTCGGGCGCCTGGGTGGCTCAGTGGGTTAAAGCCTCTGCTTTCGGCTCAGGTCGTGATCTCAGGGTCCTGGGATCGAGGCCCGCATCGGGCTCCCTGCTCAGCGGGGAGCCTGCTTTCCCCTCTCTCTCTCTCTGCCTGCCTCTCTGCCTCCTTGTGATCTCTCTCCCTCTGTGAAATAAATAAATAAAATCTTAAAAAAAAAAAAAAGAAAAATGTTTCTCTCTGGAGATGGGAAAGGTAGGGAAAAGGGGTGGAAGTGGGGCTTCACTTGTATGTTTTACCTCTTTAAATTTTTTTTCTTCTTCTGTTTTTAGAGCTCCATAACATAAAGTATTTACATCTGTTTCACCTTAGTAGTAGGCACAATGGAATCTGCTATATTATTTTCTGTAATTTGTATGCTGGAACTCATTCATATTTTATACTTTTTAATAAAAAAAAAGAGAAGAGGAAGTATTGGCTATGCACTCATTAATCACTACAATATACCACCTCCACTTCTGGAAGCATGATCAACAATAAAGAATTAAAAATCTTTACATACAATAAATTGCACCCCGTTGAATCGTATAGGTTTTATTTTTAGATTTTATTTACTTATTTGAGACAGAGAGAGAGAGCGAGGGGTGGGGAGTGGCAGAAGGAAAGGGAGAAGCATACTCCCCACTGGGCAGGGAGCTGACTCCAGGCTCCATCCCAGGACCTCACTGAGATCATAACCTGAGCTGAAGGCAGACACTTCACCGACTGAGCCACCCACGTGCCCCTTGAATTGTATAGTTTGATGAGTTTTGACAAATACGTACACCCATGACCCCATTACCACAATCAAAATGTGGAAAATGCCCATCACTCTAGAAGTTCCTTTGCAGTCAATCTCGCCACCTCTGGCCCCAGGCAACCATGAATTCACTCTGTGTCACTGTGGATTGATTTTAGCGTGTATAGCAATTGATATAAGTGAAATCATACACTAGGTTGGCTTTCGTGTCTGTCTTCTTTCATTCAGCATGAGGAATTTGTGATTCATACATGTAATAAGTGTATCAGTAGTATGTCCCTTTGTATTGCTGACTAGAATTTCATTGTATGGATACACACTATTGGTTTATTCATCTGCTATGGGACATTTAAGTTGTTTTCTAGTTTTGGCCATTATAAATAAAGCAACTCTGAGTGTTTATATGTCTTTTTTGTGGACATAGGTTTTTATATATCTTGGGTAAATAGCCAGAAGTGGGATTTCTGAGACATACGGTTAAGCGTGTGTGTGTTTAAATTTACCAGATGCTACCAAACTGTTTTCCGAAGTGCTTGTACCATTTTACATTCCCACCAGCAGAGTATGAGAGTTCCAGCTGATCTGCATGCTCACCCACACTTGTTATTGTCAGTCTTTTTAATTTTAGGCATTCAAGTGGGTGAGTAGTGAGTGGTATCTCATTGTGGTTTAATTTGCATTTTGCCAATGGCTAATGATATCGAGCATCTTTTCATATACCTGTTGGCCATTCCTGTATGTTATTTATGAAATGTTTATTTAAATCTGTTGTTCTTAAAAGAAATCAGACTGTTCGTTTTCTTATTATTGAGATGCAAGAGTTCTTTATATATTCTGGATAGATGTCCTATGTCAGGTATTTGGATTGTGACTATCGATCACAAAATATTAATTTTTGTGTCTGCTGTGAGATAAGGATTGAGGTTCATCTTCATTTTATATCATACGGATAGCCGATTGGTCCAGCACTTGATTGGACTATGCTTGGAGTCCACTCTACTTCTATTATGTGAAATAATAAGTAATAAATGTCATTAATTTAAGCCAAAAAAATCTGTATATATTAATTCCTATGACCACTTCCCTGTTTTCTTTCTAACATTTCCACTCAGAATAGCAGGAATAGGGATAGGGAAATTACTTAAGTGTGTAACACACACACACACACACACACACACACACACACACACTGAAAAAGAGAGAGAGATTCTCATTCCTGTTTATCCCAGAGCAGTGACATACAGCATTATCAAAGGTACACAGCAGCCAGTGACAAAGTTAGTTTAAATTAAAATTGTCTAACCTTTCTCTCTTCTTCTTTCAGCTTGGTCACATTTTACCCTGCTAATTTCAGTTCTCTTTGCAATTCTGTAATCTAAGCCTTCACTGTCTCTTGCTGGGCATGCCATAACTGTCTCCTTTCTATTTCTCTCCTAGTTCCATCCTGTCTACTTTTTTTTTTTTCTGCCGTGCTGCTTGTCCTAAACTGTTCCTAAGGTCAGACCTTCTCCATCAGGTCCAGACTCTTCTGTCTCTCAAGGCCCCATGTCTTCTACCTAACTTTCTTCCTAATAGGCTGGTGTCCTCACTTGTTCCTGGATCAATACAGTGGTCACTGTACTTCCTGTTCATGCAGTTCTCCTTCCTCTACAAAGACTTCACTGAGGTCTCTAGCCTAATTATTCTCTCTCTTTTTTTTAAAGATTTTATTTATTTATTTGACACAGAGAGAGATCAGATTACAAGTAGGCAGAGAGGCAGGCAGAG
>LNAC01000249.1:1648573-1664517 GCA_002007465.1 Ailurus styani
ATTTACCCCAAAGATACAGATGTAGTGAAAAGGAGGGCCATATGTACCCCAATGTTCATAGCAGCCATGTCCACAATCACTAAACTTGGAAAGAGCCAAGATGCCCTTCAACAGACAAATGGATGAAGAAGATGTGGTCCAAGTATACAATGGAATATTACTCAGCCATCAGAAAGGATGAATACCCAACTTTTATATCAACATGGATAAGTCTGAAGGAGAGTATGCTGAGTGAAATAAGTCAAGCAGAGAATGTCAATTATCATATGGTTTCACTTACTTGTGGAACATAAGGAATAAAATGGAGGACTCTAGGGGAAGGAAAGGAAAAGTGAATTAGGGTAAATCGGAAGGGGAGATGAACCATGAGAGACTGTGGACTCTGAAAAACAAACTGAGGGTTTTGGAGTGGAGGGGGGAGGGGGGTGGGTGAGCCTGGTGGTGGGTATTAAGGAGGGCACATATTGCATTGAACACTGGGTGCAATGCATAAATGATTAATCTTGGATCAATGAAAAAATAAAATTAAATTAAAAAGAAAAAAAAATAAAATAAAATGTTGGGTCTCAAGTCTTGAGTTCCAGCCACAAGAAACACACTGTTTTACCGGTGTTGGGACAGAAAAAATTTTTAAGGGAATAAGATGATATCATACTTTGTTTCTATTTTTTAAATGATGTTTAGAACTTGTTGCCTTTTTATGATTCCAACCACACATTGGACAGATGTCTTCAGGGACTTTTCTCCAACAACTCCCAGATCCCTTTCCTGTGCCAGAACTGATGGTTTGGAGACTAACGTCTTATGAAGAGCATTTGGCTCATTTTCTCCTAAATGCAGTCCTTTGTGTTTGCTCACACTGAAGCTCATCTGACCTCTAACTGAAATGTAGCATTTTCTTCCATTACAAATGTAGACAACAAAGTACAGAGGGGTTCATGATATCAGTGACTTTTTCACCAGTATCATGGATACCATTGTGTCTTAAGTTATCCCAGCTTCCTTGAAATATTTGTTTTTATCACTACTTCAAAATTACAGTAGTTATTAGGCCTGTCATTATGTATTGCTACTTAATGTGTTAAAGGAGCACATAAGTTACTATATCACAAATGTGTTTTGGTAACTATTATGATTTCAATATAGTTGGGTTCCTTTGTATTTTTTCATGCATTTAAAAATGTTATTCTCATAAGGGGTTCATGGACTTCACCAGCCTTCCTAAGGGGTCCATGGCACTAAAAATTGTTAAGGACACCTACTTCCCATTCTCTCAGCCATGCTAGGCAGAGGCTGAAGATGAAGTGGCATAGATATTGGGAGGACTCAGGTACCCCACATTTTAATCCCAGCTCCACCATCCATTTAGTTGTGTGACCTAGGGTATGGCTCCTCATCCTTTTGATGCTTGTTTTCCTTAGCTGCAATAATGGTGAGAGAGCCATCCATCCCTGCTAGATCACAAAGTGTTGTGAAGATCAGATGACATAATATCTGTGTATAAGGTTGCTCTGAAAACACTTTGAAGCATGATACAAAGTATTTGTTGAGGATTATTAATGAGTTAAGGTTGAAGAGGTCTGGTGCTCCAGAGGGTTGTTGAATAGACCTGGAGTGAGTGTAGTTAGGTAGAACAGTCTTTAATATGTCCTGCATCCCATTTTCCACTCAAGATCTGAGATCATCTTCATAAGGCTCTGAACTTGGATCTCAGTGCTCACATTTGTGTATAATCAATTCTTTTTCCTTCCTTCCATTGCTCCCAAGTAATGGCTTCAGTATGGCTTTAATTCTATCCACCCAGATAAAAAGGGAAGTTGAGATCTTCAAAGCTTCCTGTCACACTGAAAGAATAGGATGATGTTATGGATCTTGGGATATGGGAGAGAAGAAAAGGCCACTCTGACCTCCTCCTTAATGGGATGTGGTCTGTCCTGGGAGAATAGAGGATAAAATTGGAAGGATACTGGAAACTATATCATAAGATAGTATAAGGCAGTTTCTTCCTTATGTCAAGCTTGGGCCAGGCATTACTTACCTTTAATGGAGCATTGATCAGTAAAATCTCCCAAATTTCTCTGAGCCAGCAGGTCTCATTCTTTTTTTTTTATTGTTTAATTCTAGTATAGTTAACATACAGTTTTTTAAAAAAGATTTTATTTATTTATTTGACAGAAAGAGAGTGAGAGAGAGTGAGTATGGGCAAGGGGAGGGGTAGAGGGAGAGGGAGAAGCAGACGCTCTGCTGAGCAAGGAGCCAGATGTGGGACTTGATCTCAGGACCCTGGGATCATGACCTGAGCCGAAGGCAGATGCTTAATGACTGAGTCACCCAGGCGCCCAACATACAGTGTTATATTAATTTTGGGTGTACAATATAGTGATTCAACACTTGCATTCAACACCCAGTGCTCATCACAAGTGCCCCTCTAAATCCCCACCACCTATTTAGTTCATCCTCTACCCACCTCTCTGGAAACTGTCAGTGTTGTTCTGTATGGTTAAGATTCAGCTGCTTGGTTTATCTTTTTTTTTATTTGCTCATCTTTTTTTTGTTTCTTACATTCCACATATGAGTGAAATCATATGGTATTTGTCTTTCTCTGATTGATTTCACTTAGCATTATACTCTCTAGCTCATCTCTAGCTCATGTCATTGCAAATGGCAAGACTTCATCCTTTTGTGACTAAATAATATTCCATTCTATGCATATACCACCTCTTCTTTATCCATTCATATTATCCATGGACATTTGGGCTGTTTTCATAGTTTGACTATTGTAAATAGTGTTGGTATAAACATAAGGGTACATGTATTCCTTCGAATTGTTTTGTATTTTTTGGGTAAATACCCAGTAGTGGCATTACTGCATCATAGGGTAGTTCTATTTTCAATTTTTTGAGGAACCTCCAAACTGTTTTCCAGAGAGGCTTCATAAGTTTGCATTCCCACCAACAGTGCAAGGGGGTTCTTTTTTCTCCACATCCTCACCAACACTTGTTTCTGTTTTTGATTTTAGCCATTCTGACAAGTGTGAGATGATATCTTATTATTGTTTGGATTTGCACTTCCCTGTGATGAATGATGGTGAGCATCTTTTCAATGTGTCTGTTGGCCATCTTTAGGTCTTCTTTGGAGAAATATCTGTTCATGTCTTCTGCCCATTTTTAAATGGGATTATTTGTTTTTTGGGTGTTGAGTTATATCAGTTCTTCACATATTGCGGATACTAATCCTTTATTGGATGTCATTTGCAAAATCTTCTCCAGTTCCATAGGTTGCCTTTTACTTTTGTTGATGGTTTCCTTCACTGTGCAGAAACTTTCTCTTTTGATATATTCCCAATAGTCCAGTTTTGCTTTTGTTTTCCTTGCCTCAGGAGACATAACCAGGAAAATGTTGTTATGGCCAATGTCAGAGAAATTATTGCCTGTCTTTTCTTTTAGGATTTTTGTGATTTCAGGTCTCATATTTAGGTCTTTAATCCATTTTGGGTTTATTTTTGTGTATGGTATAAGAAAGTGGCTCAGTTTTATTCTTTTGCATGTAGCTTTCCAGTTGTCCCAACAGTAGACCCAAAGACTGTCTTTTTCCCATTTAATATTTGTTTCTGCTTTGTTGAAGATTAACTGACCATATAATTGTGGGTTTATTTTTGGGTTTTTCTATCCTGTTCTATTGATCTATGCATCTATTTTTGTGCCAGTACCATAATGTTTTGATCACTTTAGCTTTGTAATATAACTCAAAGACTGGAGTTGTGATACCTCCAGCTTTGCTCTCCTTTTTCAAAATTGTTTTTACTATGCAGAACCTTTTGTGGTTCCACATAAATTTTAGGATTTTTTTGTTCTAATTCTGTGAAAAATAGTGTTGGCATTTTGACAGGGATTGCATTAAATGTGTGGATTGCTTTGGGTAGTACAGACATTTTAACAATATTTGTTCTGCCAGTCCATGCGCATGGAATGTCTTTCCATTTCTTTGCATCACCTTCAATTTCTTTCATCAGTGCTTTATAATTTTCAGAGTACAGGTCTTTCACTTCTTTGGTTAGGTTTATTCCTAGGGATCTTATTATTTTGGTACAATTATTAATGGGATTGCCTTCTTAATTTCATTTTCTGCTGCTTCATTATTAGTGTATAGAAATGCAACAGACTTCTGTGCATTGATTTTGTATCCCAGCAACAGACTTCTGTGCATTGATTTTGTATCCCAGCAGGTCTCATTCTTAAGTTAACCTGTGGCCCTATAGGATTCCTGACACTAGAAAGGTAGCTCTGCTGTCATCAAATCATTGTCATATTATTATTATTATCATTGAATAATAATAAATGAATAAATAATAACGAATAATTTATTAATGAATAATAATTATATGAGTAATTATTATAACTATTTTGAACACTTATTTTGCCAGGCAGGGTTAGTACTGGGCACTTTACATTATGAATGACACTTACAGGGAAATATGCCTAGATTTCCACTTTATACTTGAAAACCAAAGGTTCTGAGAGGTTAAGTGACATTGTTAGAAGGTGACCTTGGGCACCATGGTATAATAGAAAAAGCATGAATTGAAGCCAGCCAGATTTGGGTTCAAATCCTGGGGTTTATCCCCACTATGTACCTTGGGCAAGTAATTTAACCTGTTTGAGCCTGTTTTCTCCTCTTACTATATTTCAAGCTTCTTACCGTTAGTGAAGCCTTCCATGATGTTGCCCTGTAGCACCTTGTATGTGACTATGTCGTTTAGCAGGCATTCCCCACTAGAGTGTAAACTCTTGAAGGAAGAGGTCATGTTTTGTTCTCCTTTGAATTTCTTTTTTTTTTTTTAAGATTTTATTTATTTATTTCACAGAGGGAGAGAGATCACAAGGAGGCAGAGAGGCAGGCAGAGAGGGGGGGGGGAAGCAGGCTCCCCGCCGAGCAGGGAGTCCGATGCGGGCCTCGATCCCAGGACCCTGAGATCATGACCTGAGCCGAAAGCAGAGGCATTAACCCACTGAGCCACCCAGGCGCCCTCTCCTTTGAATTTCTAAGAGTTGTACATATCAGGTGCTGTAAATGGCATGTGAACACATAATGTGGGTATTATGGTAAGACCAACTAGGTTGATATGAAGGATAGATAACATATTGGAGGAGTAGGAAGTTTTAAGTTTCCAGTTGGACAGACTAAGATTCAAATCTCATCTCTGCCTCTTAGAAACTTAAGCAAGTTATACTACATCTCAGAGTCTCAGATAAAACCAAGGATAATATTATCTACCATTCATAGTTGTAGTAAAAATAAATAAATCTTTCTCTGCCTCTCTAGATAGATAGATAGACACACACACACACACACACACACACACACACACACACACACACACCCCACTGGTTAAGTAGGAAGTACTCATCAATGTTAGCTTATATTATTAGTGCAAACGAATGTAGTTTGCATAGAGTGCTACAGAAATACTCATTTAACATCTACTGAGCACCTACAATGTACCAGGTTTTGGGATGCAACGGTGAACAAGACAAATGAGGACTGTACTCTCCTAGAATTTACACTCTGGGAATGGATGTAGGGGGTGCATGGAGGTACAGAGAATAATATTTCAGGTCTCAAGAGTAAGCCATCATTGCCACCTTATTCACACCATTGACAGTTGGTCAACACTGAATATTTTTCATGCTGAGCTTTTATCGTCTTGGCTACAGGGTGAAGGATTTAAGTGTAGTGTGTTAAAGCCTACTCTTCTAGTTCCTTGAGGGCAAGCACCAGGCATACACCTTTTGTATGCCATAATGCCTGGCAGGGTGCCTGGGCCTAAATAAATGTTTGGGATACCTTTGAACAGCTGAGTTTCCCTTCTTGAGGCCCAGCAACATGATGTAGCTCCACTTCTAGGTGTGAACACAAAAACATTTTTCTTGAAGTGAGGATGAGGTCATAGCTTATAATTACTTTTGGCTGAATCATAATCATAATCATAACTCTTTATTGTGAACTCACTATGGTCCAGGCACTGGCTGGACAATTTGCACATGCTATCTTGATGACTCTACCACCACTCTCAGATAGGTACTATTTCTCCTTAAGTTTACCCATAAGGAAATTGAAGCTCTCATTGTGTCCGTGTAACTTGACACACAGGCAGGAAGTGACTGTAGGCAGCAGGATAGCATAATAGGTGCTCAGCAGATGGGAGCAATTGTGGTGAAAAGTGAATCTAGCTCTATTTGAAAGACTGTTCAAGACAGCTAAGTATCCCAAGGGCTTCCCCGGTTCCAGCAGGTGAGTCAAAGGTCTTGTATATCTATGCTATCCTTTTAAAGGATATAGTTTATTCTGCATTCTGTGAAAAACATACAGCTTTGGGCCCAATTAAGAACAAAATTCTGTATAACTAGAACATAGGTAAGTGGTTAGTTTGCTCCAAAGACTATTTCATTTTCACTGAGGACATTTAACAAGCAACTTGGTAATATTAAAGAATCAGAATTAGAGATGTCACAGGACTAGGAAGAGAGATAAAACAACCATTCATAAAATTAAATAATGCTCCTATTCTTTATTATCTGGAAAAATCTAACTCTTGGATCTCCTAAAAATAACAAAACAGTAATATTTCAAAATTTGGGCAGAATAACAGAACAATAATTAGAATAAATAGCACTGAGCATTTGTAAGGCAAAATAACTTCATTAATATATTTCTGTGATGGATGGAAAGAATTGTGAGATGGCATGTGCTGCAATTTGAATATGTAATATAATGCAAATGAATTTTATTTTTAAACATTATGACAACTCTGGACTAGCATAGTAGTCAGGGTTCTCCAAAGAAACAGAACCAGTGGGATGTACACACACACACACACACACACACACACACACACACACAGAGATTTATTTTAAGGAATTGGCTCATGTGATTGTGGGGGCTGGCAAATTTGAAATTTGTAGGGCTGGCCAGCAGTCTGGAAATTCTGGCAGGTGTTAATGCTACAGTCATGAATCCAAAGGCAATCTCGAGGCACAATTCCTCTCTCCTCGGAGGACTTCAGGTCTTTAATGGATTAGATGAGGCCCAGCCACATTTTAGAGGAAAGTCTACCAGTTTCAATGTTAATGATATCTTTTCAAACATACCTTCACAGCAATGTCTAGACTGGTGTTTGATTAAGCAACTGGGCACTCTAGCCTAGCCAGTGTGACACACAAACTTAACCCTCACAAGCAGTGTATTGGGCAGGCTGGGAGGAGTATGCCTGGACTAAATGGGCAGGAATAATAGAAAGAGACCATTTGTAGCACAAGGAGATTAAGTGAATGATAGCAAGGGGCCTAGATTTAACAGTTGTTGCTTTATAGTTTGTTGTTTTAAAATGTCATGGTACTTAACTTATTTAAATAAGAAATAACTGATAAGTGGCAAATATCCCTTGATTTCAGAGATACTATTAAAATAAGGCATTCTAGGCCCTCTGAGATTGACAAATCAAAGGCTTCTGTAACGCTGACAACAGGGAGAATGCTTCTAGGAGGAGGCTAGAGTAAAAATAACCCTAGCTCCCTGCTCCTGCCACAGCTGGGTGCTTCAGGGAGAAGCCAGCTTTCCGGAGACTGAGCTGCTGTGGGGCCCTATTTCTAGTTGTCAAGGCGAAGTTTTAGCATCTTCTTTCAACATCCTGGTACTCCAAAGAAGATATTGAGATGATTCACTAAAGGATTAGAGAGCAAGTAATTCAAAACAGAACACCAAGCTGAGGTATAAAAAAGGAATATTTATCTTTGAAAAATACAACTTTGAACACTACCGACATCTCATGTACAAAGTATTTTCCTGAAATACTCTTCATTGGCTTTGCTTACTTAGTACAATCTTTTATTCTGAACCAAGACTCAAGGGAGGGCATGCTTGTGTTACTATAAGTACCAGCAACACCACAGAAAAAAAAGATCATCTGTGTCTCAGGATATTAGCCCCCAAACCTCATCCCTTCCCTTTGATTTCCATCAAGCAGGACTTCCTGACTGGTCCACGTACACTCTGCCATTGCAATCTGCTGGTGGGCACCATAGAACTGGAGGTGCCCCCGGCCATTGGCGCTCCAGGCAGAGCTGAGCTCTTTGCAGGAAGCTTTACACACCCGGGCTCATTCATTACCAGGAATATTCTACTAATACTCATATCAACTGTTTGCAAACATTCAGCTTCAAGTGAACATAGTATTTACAGCGGTACACAGTTTGCAATTCAACACGCCGATGGCAGAAGAAAAGGGACCAATAGACTTCATAGGAAGGCGTTAAGAAGACCAGAGGGAAGGCATATTAAAACGAATCCCTTTTGCTAACGGGTGTGTGTGTGTACGTGCATGTGCACGTGTGCACACGTGTGTTTTAATTCATTGAAACTAAACATGCCCTCCTTTAAAAGCAGACTATTTACAAGGTGATTCTGAATAGCACAAACACATGCCACTCATACTGGACACTTGCTTTCTGCGAATACATCTAGATGTTTTTAATCTGATATATTAGAGAAAATCACTTTGGAACATTTGTCAAGTTTTGGCTCACAGTAATTTTGCAAAAAGCCACAAATCATGCTTTCTCTTTTAAAAAGGGAGCCTGGTCAGGCACCTTCAAAAGACACTGTATTACTCACTTATTGGCTTACTGGTGATCGTAAAGACCATGTCAGTTATGGAGTACCTAGTGCTCCTCTCATTCCTCTCACCAGTAGCAACATTAATGCGAAGAGAAGTTTTGAAACACAAATCACATACAAATCATCCAAACATTTAAATTAACAGTGTTCAAAAAAATACCAAACTCTAGGACAGTAGTACAGACACTGAAAACACCCCAAATACTCTTTAGCCTCAGGCCTTTTTCAATATCACTAATAAAAGAGACAAGCCACTGACAGAAGGGGAGCAAGTTACAGCACTTGAGGGTCTGAGTGCATGTCTTTTTAGGGCCTGTAGCTCGAGGTGCTGCTCTAGGATCCTTATTTTAACTCACAGGATATTCTGGGAATGACCCAGCAAATTTAAAGCACTTCCACATGAAAACCATTGAGAATGCAAATCACTTTCTTGGCGTGTCTATGGCACATTTCTCTGCAGGAGCCCAGGCTGTGAGGCCACAACATTCAGGTCAGTTTCAGGCCCTCGAAGCCACAGAACCTCCACCTCTTCTCCAGACTGGCTCCGACCCCAGTCATTTCCTGCCTGAAGGTGTGCCGCAGCCTGGCCATGAGACCCTCCACATCGCTGGTGCAGATCTGCGGGCCAGAAAGAGAAGCTCCACTCAGAAGCAGTTCCAGCCTGCAGACAGAGTCCCCTGAGCTTCCCTTGTGCAGATTTTGTAATTGCTGTGTGTAGGTAATAATTTCCATACAATAAATTCATCTACTCTATGTGTAGAGTTTAATGAATTTTAGTACATTCATACAATTGGGCAACTTTTGCTATAATTTAGTTTTAGAACATTCCATCATCCACAGAAGGTTCCTTCATGCCTCTTTGTAGTCAATTGTCCCTCCCAATCCTTTTTTGCTGTGGTTTTGAATTTTCTGGGAATTTTATATATGTGCAATAATATGATATATACAGTCTTTTGTGACTAGTTTCTTTCACTTCGCATTACGTTTTGGGGATTGATCACCACCGCGCTTTCTAATGAAAAGAGCTAGTGTCAGCTGTATGGATAGGCTTGGGTTTGTAGCCAGCTGAATGACAACTGATTGGTGCCTCTGCTGCTGTCCATAGGCCTACTGAAGCTGCAAAGCCTTTTGGGAGGGGAGGGAGGCAGGGCAGAATTCTTCACACACGCATTGCTTTACAAAGGAAAAATGACAGAAATAAGGAATGCCCTGTATTCCTACTTCTGTGCATCGTCTCCCTCTCCCCTCTTCACACACACACACACACACACACACACACACACACCACCACCACCACCACCACCACCACCACCACCACCACCACCACCAACAACAACAACAACAACATAAAATTAAAAATCTATGGACCTCTTTAGGACTTGTTTCAGGTGGTCATCTTGACATGAGTAGCAACCTTCCCAACTGTGAACCTGGGTACTAAGGCTTGACTGAAGAGCACTAGGGGATCCTGAGAGAAACCCTCAGTTGCCATCACACTGAATGTTCCTGAAGTTGGACAGAAGGACACCCCCCCCAAGCAATTCTGTTGGCACACTGTGGGCTCTCTTTGGGAGGCCCTGTCATTACTCTGGTAGGAAGCTGCTCAGGAGAAAATGGGCCAAGAGTAAGAGTGAGGTCATACTTTCTTCCTAGTGCTAGTAGTAGACGGTAGTCAGTTAAGTGAAAGATCCACATTGCAGAGGATCATATAGAGTTGAATCTCCATTCCAAAAACCATAATTATACAATGTTTATAGATGTATACATACAATATAGGTGCAGCATACATATGGAAAATGGTCTGAAAGAAGATATGCCAAACTGTTAACAGTGGTGATCCTGGAAGGGTGGGGCTGGGTCACTTTCACTTTCCCTTCACTGTCTTTCTATGTTGCTCACATTTTTAACATAAAATGTGTGCATTTTTTTTGCAATTAAAAAAAGGGCCAGATCATTTTTACTGACATATAGTTCAATTTTATACCACTTCAACCTACCACTTGGTCCTGGTGCTCACATTCAATCCCTCCCTTTGCTGCCAAATGGGCTATTTAATTGCAGAATGGTATCACTTCCCAGAGCTAAATGAGAGGGGCGTGCTGGCTCAAAATAAAACAAATGCCATTGGAAGGACGCATCCCCACAGCCGGATGCCCACAGGGGCAAGTGCCTCTGTTAAGAGGACATATGCTTAAATGGCTTAACATTTTGGACAGCTCTCAGGAATCTGCATTTTAGTGGACTTGTCTCCACAGCCCCAGGTCCTGTGAAATAGTGAATACAATCCACGAGCACATTTAACTACGATCCACGAGCACATTCCAGCGGCTTCTGAAAAAAAAATCTATCTTGATTTTATTTATTCTGAGGAGTCAAGGTCCCCTCCTGCTTCTATGAGGCATCTTCAACTTTCTAGGGAACTAATACTTACCCTTGCCCCTGATGTTTGTAAGGTCCCCCAAAAAACATCATCCCAGGAAGGAAGTGACCCATGAAATCAGCCGGGAGCAGAACTTGAGTCTGTGTCACAGACTTACTGTTTCCTCTGTTCTGTTTTGGCTTCTGCCTTGGTCATTTCAACATAGGTAATGGCAGTGGTGACAGTGACGGCTGGAGTAGGACTTCTAGTTCTGAACATTAACACTTGCTAATGGCTAAAGGCCTGGTACAAAAGTATGACCGGGTGAGAGACAGTGGGTCATTTGCAGCTTATATAGAAATTAAAAGAAAGGAGGAAAATTCTTCTCAGACTTATCTTGGAAGGAGGGTGGACAACTCATTCAGGTTTGCTCACTACTTCCTGGTTCTGGCATTGGAAGTCATGAGTCCTAGGAAACCCCTTAGTCCCAGGCAAATGGAAGCAGATGGTCACCCTACTTGGAAGAGAGAAGCTCTGCACTTTATTGCAATGAGAATAGGTGAGGGAAATTTCCTTAGAGTGATTACTAATGACTTATTTATGTTTGAAGAAAGTACCTTCCGTCCCCTTGCACGCCCATTTCAGGACCCCACATACCTTACTATCTAGACGGTGCAAGTAGGAACAGATGTATTCAATGCTTGCTCCAAATGGGTGGACATGAAGAAATGTGGAAATAATCCCTGTAGTGACAATACCATGGAGGTTACACTCGAGCATTATATTCTTTGAAATGAGAGCTAACTCACATGTACCACATACTATGTACTGGGCATTATTCTAAGTTTATATACGCTTTATTCATTTAATCTGTACAACAACCCATTGCATATACTGCCTCTCACAGCACTATATCGCATGTGGAAAAGCTGGCATTGGAAGAGTGACTTCCATCATTCATGATGGCTAAAGACCATTTGAGTTCTACATTTCACAATGAATTTAGAATTTTATAATGAATTTAGATTGTGCTGGCCTTTTGCAGTTCTTCTATACCATCTTTAAATTGGACTTGAGCTTCTTATGCATTAATAATGTCTTGCTGTTGTGGTAAAAGTATAAATCAGGTACTTTGCCTGATTCACTTCATGCCTCTCACAAGAGATTCTGCTGATTATATTTGGTTTTATCCTTTGAGTAAGCTCCGTAAAGAAAAGCCAAACATTTCATTCACTGAAGTGGTCACTAGCATTTATTTGTGCTTAGAGCTCTAAATTTCTTCAAGTAACACATTTTTTAATAGAAGTTTAGAGCTTCTGGGAATGTGCATAATTTTTACTCAGTGTAACTATGAGGTGATTCACAGCTATACTTACTGCCTTGATTGTTCTGGACATTAGGTTAATTGCTCTAATACTTTTTTCTCTGGCAACAGGTAGAACATAAGTTGTTCAAAGGCCTACTATTTCTTTCTTTAGATTTTTTGAATTCCTCTCCTTTCATAAGATCTTAAGTACATCAAATAGAACCAGAATTGAATTTGCTGAGAACTGCCAGGAAATAAAAGCTAAATTTGATTTGGTTTATAGACTACAACTTATCTATTCCTTCAAGTACTGATAAAGAATATCACCAGTTTGAGTTGTAGCTTGAAGTTCAAATCAGTCCTTTGTGAAAGTCCTCCAAAAATCACAGGGCAAGGAGGTGGGCTGGGGGACCCAGGAGAAGTTGATGGTAGAGTTCAAAATCTGTTTGAAATGGATGCTATTACTTATAACACTATGTGATCCTTAAATGACGAAATAAACTGAATTGCTATACACTGACTCAAGCTGAGAAAGTTAAATTCTAAAAAAGACAGTTCACGTCCAGAGGAATTCTAGGTGCTACAGCCAAGACAGGCTGGCTGTCGAATGCCAAGAAATAACTCCATAGGTTTCAAAATACTAAGCAGTTCCTGTGGGTTCACACCCAAAGAACCAATTTAAAAAATAGATTTTCCTTTTTGTCATCCCAAGACTACATTCTTTAAAAAACAAAACAAGAAACACTTATCTTAAGAATCTTTGTTTCTAGAACTATCCATTCACAGAGGCTTCCTTCTACCCCCAGCTCTCCTCTGACAGGTCTCCCTGTTGCCATGCCAATTTGTTAAAGAACTTTGAGTTATAAAATGGAAATAAATTGTCACTTTTCTTGAAGACTCAATGGTAGATCCCCTTGTGCATCTTTATTAACGTATCAAAGTGCTAAATCTGACTCCAATATCCATTACCAAAAAAGGCAGATAAATCTTCAAAATATGCAGAAGCCAATCAGTGTGAAGAACTTCTGAGATTGGGGTGGGGCCACTGTGGGGTTCAGCTTCCTAGAAGGCAACTGGGATTATCTGTTGAGGCCCAGTATCAGCCCCTTGGAAATGACTGAATATTTTAGGACCTCAAGCTGCTACTGTTCTCCAAATGGAATATCAAGTCAACAAGCATTTGTGCAGAATACCGTAAGTGCAAAATGGTTCTCATTTTACTGAGGGCTTCCTATGGGCTGGCCACTGTGCTAAGGGATTCAGATGAATTATCTTATTTAATATTCGCAGCTGCCCTTTGAGATAGGTAATATCATTCTGCCCATTGTGCAGATGGAGGAACTGAAGCTCAGGAAGGAAATGGTAGGGTCAAACGGAAAACCAGGTCTGTCTGATTCCTCAACCATGTGTTCTATCTTGCCTCTGTGGATGATTTTTATATAATGAGAGCAATTCTAGCATTTATCTCATCTGAGCCCACCAGTGTCCAACACTCCACAGACAGCCTCCTGAGTCATCTGCCAGTAACCTGGAAAAAAATTTCAAAGAGACATATACTTCCTCCGGAGGCTCATCTGGGAAAGTTCTCTGCCAAACAGTGTCCGCACTATAACCTTGAGTGGGAGTGAGAGGGCTCCACTATCCTCACATAGAAATTTAAAAAATGTACAATGTGTTTCTCCAGCAGTCCCTTTCTTGTGCTTACACCCACACATTTGATGTGGCAGCAAAACCACAGGAGCTTGAGGGAGCTGCTGTTACCATTTCTATGAAGTCTATACTTATTCTTATCCTGTCATCTTCAGGACTCTGGGTCCGTGCATTGTCATGCTTAATAAATGCCTGGCAGGTATATTCATCTTAGGTGAAACCCTTGCCCCCTCCACCATAGTTAATACATTGTATGTGTGTATTCCTTACCCACAAGCAGTGCTTCACGTTCAGATTTGATAAGGCTGCCGTTCAGGGTCTTCTCAAGAGGGCAGACACTGTCCTCGCTCGGTGTACATAGTCTAGTAGCACAGCTTTCCTGTGGGAATAATATGCTTCCTGGGTCAGTTTACCTTACTGGGTAACAGACTTGGATTCAATTATGCAACAGGGAACTTTTTAATGTAGTATCCCAAGAGCAATACTGTACAATTTTGATGACCGAATGGGAGAGAAAATAACATTAATTTATGCAAAAGCATCACAGATCATCCAAAACTTCTTTATATGGCTCCAAAACACAGAAAAATTTAGATATTCATCTTTGCCACTTTTTTTTTTGTTTTCTGCCTTCATCACTGTTGACTCTATACAGGTAATCTGGGGAAACAGACCCAACATTTACTGGCTATGCCAGGCACTGTTAGGTATGTGTTATCTCCATTCTACAAATGAGGAAACTGAGGCTCAAGTAAATTAGGTAAATTGCCTTAGCTCACATTTCTAGGACGTGGTAGAGCCTAGATTTCATGCCAAGCCATCCACTGTCAAAAGGATTGTTCTTTTCAGTTTAGGTCCACACTCTGCTAAAGGCAGGTGCCATCTCTGAGTGGGGAATCTACATTGTAGCTAATCTACTCCCAAATAATCAACTGTTGGCTTTTGAACTAAAATTTTGAGCTTCCATTTATTGACTATCAACTCTCTCTTCTCCCTGATAAGGTCATTATCAGTTAGGATATTCCTAACTTCATATCAAGAAATGACCACGACCATTGGAAGAACAAATATTGTGAAAATGTCTATGCTCCCTAGAGCAATCTACACATTTAATGCAATCCCCATCAAAATACCAGCAATTTATTTCAAAGAAATAGAACAAATAATCCTAAAATTTATATGGAACCAGAAAAGACCCCAAATAGCCAAAGGAATGTTGAAAAAAAAAAGCAAAGTTGGTGGCATCACAATTCCAGACTTCAAGCTCTATTACAAAGCTGTCATCATCAAGACAGTATGGTACTGGCACAGAAACAGACACACAGATCAGTGGAACAGAATAGAGAGCTAAGAAATGGACTCTCAACTCTATGGTCAACTAATCTTCAACAAAGCAGGAAAGAATGTCCAGTGGGAAAAAGACAGTCTCTTCAACAAATGGTGTTGGGAAAACTGGACAGCCACATGCAGAAAAATGAAACTGGATCATTTCCTTACACCACACACAAAAATAGACACAAAATGGATGAAAGACCTCAGTGTGAGACAGGAATCCTTGTCCTGTCTTGTCATCAAAGTCCTTGAGGAGAACACAGCCAGCAACCTCTTCGACCTCAACCGCAGAAACTTCTTCCTAGGAACATCACCAAAGGCAAGGGAAGCAAGGGCAAAAATGAACTATTAGGACTTCATCAAGATCAAAAGCTTTTGCATAGCAAGGGAAACAGTCAACAAAACCAGAAGACAGCTGACAGAATGGGAGAAGATAGTTGCAAATGACATATCAGATAAAGAGCTAGTATCCAAAATCTATAAAGAAGTTACCAAACTCAACACCCATAAAACAAATAACCCAGTCAAGAAATGGGCAGAAGACATGAACAGACATTTCTCCAAAGAAGACATCCAAATGGCCAACAGACACATGAGGAAGTGCTCAACATCACTCGGCATCAG
>LNAC01000249.1:1664826-1679571 GCA_002007465.1 Ailurus styani
AAAGAAGATGTGGTATATATACACAATGAAATACTATGCAGCTATCAAAAGAAACAAAATCTTGCCATTTGCAATGATGTAGATGGAACTAGAGGGTATTATGCTGAGCAAAATAAGTCAATCAGAGAAAGACAAATATTATATGATCTCTCTGATATGAGGAACTTGAAGGGCAGGGTGGGGAGTTGTTGGGGTAGGGAGGGAAAAATAATGAAACAAGATGGGATTAGGAAGGAGACAAACCATAAGAGACTCCTAATCTCACAAAACAAACTGAGGGTTACTGGGGGGTGGGAGGGTAGGGATAGGGTGGATGGGTTATGGACATTGGGGAGGGTTTGTACTATGGTGAGTGCTGTGAAAGGTGTAAGCCTGATGATTCACAGACCTGTATTCCTGGGGCAAATAAAAAAAAATGACTACGACCAAAATATCATTACTCAGCGGCTTTCTTTGTTGTTGAAATTACTCTCTTTCTGAGCATAGCAGGTATGTTTCATAAGAGACACTTAGGTGAAATTCATGACCAGCAATCAAACTGAAAAATACATTCAGACCTTTTATGGATCTTTCTTTCTCTCTTTTGGCACTGAGAACATCTTTTCTGTATTATAAATGTGAAGGAAGAGCCTTGAGAAGAAGGAATAAAAGAAATCACTGCCCCCAGTCCTACTGCTATTAAAAAAGAAAATGTTGGGGGAAATGTTCCTAGTGGGGGCAGATCATGGCTGACTCAAATGCTTTGTTACTTCTTCCTTTCCACAAGCCCTCAGCACAGACAGGCGTCCTTCTGTTTTCTTTAAAGATGTCTTCAAAGCTTCCAGGATGTTGCCCATGAAAGAAACGAATGGTCTATACAGAGAGACATGTTGTTTTGTGGATTTACAGGCTTCCTGGCTGTAGTCAGAAGGGAAGACTTTCTTGATGACCTACTCAATCTTTGGCGTTTAGAATCCAATCCAGGCAGTAACCATCATGCCAAGTTTGATTTAAAATACCGGCTCACTTCTAAGTCATGGGTTGTACATCTCCTTCTAACCCCCTTTAAACATTAAATGATCCAGTAAGCCATTTCTGAAGTGTGAGAGTTTAACAGATTGGGGTTGATTTAAGATGTAAAGATATCTTGAGAAGTTTTAGCCATCTTGAATAGAAATGTAGCCTTACTGAAACCTGACTTGAATTTTATTATAGCTGGCATTTAAAAAATTAGAAGGCATATTGAAGAGATGTTTATCACCTTGAATTTTACTGGCAGATTCAAAGAGCAAGCTCTTTTTGCAGTAAGACAGACAGAAGTCACATTGTTATATTGCAAAACACTGACAATAACTCACACTACACTTTACTGTCAAGAAACCCAAACAAAAACAAAAGAGATCCCTCCTCAACAAAACTTATTGCTTCCTTTCAACCTGGAATTATTTTTGCAGTCTAACATAATGGTACTTTGCTTCCTAACCTAATTGTGTCAGGTTGAAATATTTGGTCACAAATCAGCTTCCCAGAGATCAGTTTATAATGAACTGTCATGACTTTTTCTGAAAGAAGCTTTGCTTACAATAACAGGAAAAAAAACATTCTGACTCACATTTTCCCGATTATCAATTGGCTCTCCTTCCTTATCCTCTTTAGCTGCCACTTCGTGGTATATTCAGGTTCAGGATGAAAAACAGACTAAGGCATAATATATTAAGGTTTTTCTGTGCCATCTGACCTCTTGCTTCTTCAAATGAAATAATTTATAAAGAAGAAAGCGGTTTACACGAAAGCATTAAAAATGTCCTTACACTAAAAATGCCTTTAAATTAATTTGTGATGTCAATCCTAGAGAATGATTCTAAACATAATGTCATTAGCATAACCTCATGTCTATCGATAGTCTTCTGGTTACGCACTCCATTTTACGCAAGAAGCAAAACAGCTATGTAGCAGCTCTGAGACACTTTAGCAGCTCTGAAAGTATAGGGAAATTCCTGCTACACAGAGCAGCTTTGGCACTCTTCAATTAAATGCTTGATAAATGAATTTCTATGAGATTGTGCTCGTTTCTTTAATAGCACCCACAAAACTGGAAAGTGAGCTGGTTTTATGAAGTGGAAGAATTAAAAGCATATTGCAAATGGCCTCCAGAAGAAAACACTTTCAATCATTTGTTTCAACTACCCCAAGGCTGCCAGTTCTTAATGGCACTCTGGGGGAAGTCACTGTGCTGGCAAACACACCCAGGGCCTGTACGCATTGCATCTTCCTGAGCTGAGTGGGAAAGATAAAGAGCACAAGCTCTTGTGGAACGGTAGCATTGTTGATTTCTGGCTCTTGGTCTGAGCTCCAAATCTCTTCCTTCTGGGACATTAAAATCAGGCAGTTATAGTCAATGGGTCTTCCTTTTCAGAGGATTGCTTCAGTTGAATATTCAGGTATACAAATGATTAGGGAGGTACAGTTGGGAGACACCACTGGTAGACTTTACACACCTCAAGTAGACTGGGCGCCTGATTCATGCTTGTGACACATTAACCTATCCAGATGTTAGGAGACTCCCTAAGAAACCCTCACTGGCAGCTTTTATTGCTGCAAGTCCCATCTTGCCCTCCCAAGCTGCAATAATCAAGCATTAAAATATTCGGTCCTTTTATTTACGTTCCACACATTTTATCCCCTTTAGGTTTTGGCTATTTCACCTGCGGCTGCTCATTATTACACTAGATGGAGTGTCTGCAAAGAAATGCTCATGTTCTAGCTGTACTTGTGTTTCTTCCTTTAATGAAATGCTTCATTAAAGGTACTCTGTGTCACCTGCATTTTCTTTTTTTTTTATCTGCATTTTCTATGTTGCTATTTGTTTGGCAAGATGAAACCAGAATGAGGTATACACACTGGTCTTCTCCAAGAGGAAAAGACTGAGGAATTTTAGGGATGGACTAACTTTGTATTCATTGAAAAGTACGCTCTCCAGAATCCTTAGATATGACAAGGACTCATATCTAAAGGCAGAGCCCTTGATTCAAGAATTATCCCAGAGAGGGGGCTTTTAATCCCCACTCAGCCAAGCATTCCAGGGTGGTTCTTACTCCAGGAACTTTCAGGGCATTTTCATTGCTATTGCAAAAGGTGGGGGGAAGAGCAAGGGCAAGGGTTCACAGACGGCTGATGTACCTTTTCCTTAAGATTTTCCAACATTTTTTCCACCTGCAACTTGCCATCCTTGACTTTTTCAAGTTCAGCTTCTTTCCTTTTGAATTCCTCTTGGACTTTGAGTAGATGCTATAAGACAGACCAAAGACAATCAAGTCTTGAGGAGGTATACTTCATTTCAAAAGTCTGGCTGAAGTTAGATAGTAGGCTGGCCTGCCTCACTTTCTCCCAGCCCACACAATCATTTCTCCATGTAAAGATACCAAAGGGAAAATCAAGGTATTTTTCACTTCAAGTTATTTTATCTAGCTCTTAGGAACTTCCTTTGGATTTGTTCATATTTTAGAAAGCACCTGAGAAACTAAATAATCTAATCACTTAACTTTTCTATTTCAGCCAGGGGTAAGGATAGGGTATAGTGTTAATCCCATGTGGACAACATCTTAATTGCTACATAGAACTTAATGTTGTAAAGCATTCTTTCAAATAGCCATTTTCCAAGCCAAATTCAATTTCTGTGAGGAAAACATTTCACAAATGTTTGTTTCCACATCAGTAGGCAAGGAACTGGATTCATCATCATCATTCATCATCAACGATTACAAAAATATTACTTATTTAGCATCTAACATGTGTCATACATTGTGGATAAGGTTTCATATGTGTGATCTCATATAAACCTCAAGTAACCCTATGATACATAATCCTGAGGCTAACAGAGGTTTAGCACTTTGCCTTAGGCCATTCTGATAGTAAGCGGCAGAGTTGGGATTTAAACCCAGGTTGGGTCAAGACCACAGACCATGCTCTTAACCACTATGTGAGACTATACTGCTTTTTGTGATAAGATGGGAGAAGCTTTATCTTATTTACAAGGCTATTTTCCAATAAAGTAATCAAATTGAATGAAATTAATTTGTCAGGATGTAGAGACCTAATTTTCTCAGAGGTCTCTGTAGTGACGAAATGAAAAAAAAAGTTCATCATCTTTAAATTGTATTTCAGTAGCAGAACTGTCCTGTGGAATGGTTTCATAATCAAGGTAAGACTGAAAAGCAACAAAAAATGTTCCAAAGTTTTGCTTTACAGAGGCTTGCAAAAAAACCATTGAAAGAGCTAAAACACACACAGTACAATATATGTTGTCAAAATTCTTTGAAGTCTAGCTGAAGAGATGCATTTTTTTTGGTGGAAAGGTCTCAGATATAATTTACATGTTCTAATTAAATTCCATAGCAACAGTAAAAGGAAGGTAAGCATTACTTCACACATTTTACTAATAGGAAAGGTGAAATATTAATGTGATACTGCTTGTCATTCAGTAAGACAGTGGTAGCAGAAGTAATAGGAACATAGGGCTCCTAGTGCCAGAAAATCCTTGTTCACAATTTGTGATTTCCAGTCAGCAGTAAGTTTTGCCCTAGATAATTCCAAGGCATACAATTAAAAAAATTATTGCTCAATTTAAATTGTAAGGAAAATGGCTGGTCATCTGGCAAGACAGAAGAGGATAGTACCCTTACTCAAAAATACTACTCCTTTATTATGATGAGAACAGATGGTAATATCTTTTAAACTGTAGGCTCACTGTGGTGATGGTTACATAAAACATCTAGACATTAAGCATCTATTATACTCTGTTGTATTTGAATGCAATTACAGCTGGATGCACCTATTTACTTTACTTATTATACTTGGAATAATGTGCAGGTAAACTCATTCACATAAATGACTGTGAAAACAAAACAAAATAAAAACAAATTGATATTATATGCCCAAAGCGTTAATACTGGAAAAGCAAGGGTTGGATTCCTGTCATTTCTTTTAACAGGCTGCATGGTCCAGCACTGGATCATGTAGATACTACTTTTTCTATCTAAGTAAGTGAGGTTCTTCATAAAGACCCTGAGGCCCTGTACAGATCTCAAAGGCACCTTCTGAAGCAGAAAGAAAAGATCGGATTATGTTTGGTGTAATTTGACTGTCAAGTATTTTTCACTGAATGTACGTCCTTTGAAAATTGATGATCCATGGGATGCCTGGGTGGCTCAGTGGGTTAAAGCCTCTGCCTTCAGCTCAGGTCATGATCCTAGGATCCTGGAATCGAGTCCCACATCAGGCTCCCTGCTCAGCGGGGAGCCTGCTTCTCCCTCTGCCTGTTATTCCCCCTGCTCGTGATCTCTCTTTCTTTCTGACAAATAGATAGATAAATAAATAAATAAATAAATAAATAAATAAATAAATAAATAAAATCTTTAAAAAAAGTTAAAATCTTAAAAAAAAAAGAAAAAGAAAATTGGTGATCCACTGCTACCTTTGTATTGGCCAGAATATTTCATTAATCATAACATAGACCCTTCCTCGGCTATGCCAGAGAACAGAATATCAAGAAGAATAAGAGGTTTGCTATTCTCTTTGCTGGCAGGGGACATTTTTCCAGGTGAGGAGCTGATGTTATCCTTCCTAAAAGCTCAGAAAACCAAAGGGCCTTTACCTGTTGCATTCCTTGCAGGGCTTGCTGCACGAGTTTCAGCTGCTGTTCCTTGTTTGGGTTATCTACTCTGGGGGCGTTGCCTTGTTCTTGCTTGAGCAATTCTACCTCATTCCGATAGGCATCAAGCTGCCAACGGAGGCTGTCATTTTCTTCCTTCAGAGTTTCTGTCTGTGATACTAAGGGTAAGCAATCAATATAAAGTCAAACATCCATCTATCCATACTCTTTGTGGTTCACCTTAGTCCCATGAAAACTTGGTAGTTTTTAATTGACATGTATAAAAAATCTCTTGAGCAACTTTAGGTTTGAAGTGGCCATGGCAGCAAGATATGGACACAAGAGCACAGAGAACCATTTTTGTTAAGGAACATAGGATTCCAACACCCTGAAATCATCATCATGCTTCATATTTGTCACCCCAAATATAACTCAGATATTCTCAGATAACGACGGTCACTTTTATTTGGAAGGCAGCAAATAATAAGAGCTCTGTAATGATAAAGTGTAGGGATATTTGTCTTGAACTGATGACTGTCCAGTTGTCATTATCATGTCCACACGATAATTTTGCAAGGCAGTTGTTTTTAAAAATGTAATCTTTACTATCTTACAGAGGAAAGGTAAATGTAAAAATTAAGACATAAGACTCTGGTTTCTGATCTAGTGTGTAAGGAGTTTAGAAGTCACCATTCCATCCTAAAAACAAATAAAAAGCTGAATAAACTGAAAAATCAATAACTCATCTTAGATCCACCAGAGAAGTGAGGTCACAGGGCCAACTGCTGCCCCTGAAACTGGAGAGACAGGCAAATCCAGAGAATCACAACTTACCAGACCAGAAACCTATGAGCAAGAAGTTCCACAGGAACTGGTGGCAAGTAAGAAAACCTAAATTGGAATTGGCTAATTTCTGGAGGCTCAGTGTGGACAAGTCTGAGATTTAAAAAGTCCAGAGGGACCCAGTCATAGTAAGGTCTCTATCCTTTTCTAAATTTTATCTCGAGGAGCATAAATAAGTCCTTACAATGAATATTAGAGAAAAAATCCCCTTGTGCCTCCATCAGCAGGTGGGGAAAAGAAACCATTTTGAAATACGCTGGAGCAGTCTGTTCTTCTTAACAAGGCCTGCCTTCAGAAGAAACTATTTTACCAGAGGCTAACCTGCTAGGGTATTGCCAGAGCCTAACTGACCTGGAGAAGGGAAATACCCAAATATAGCCTCCTCCTGCCATCCTGCCCCAAGTAAGGGGGGAGAAAAAACTGAAAAACACTTGTGAAGTTCACAGTCCAGAGGTATATGCTCACTAAAAGACTGAGACCTAATCACAGGACTAAAGAATGTTTTCCCACACTTAACTACCACACCACTAAAGTCCTGTTTACTGGAGTTCTTTTTACCCAGTACATCATGTCCAGATTTTAACAAAAGATTACATGGCATACTAAAAGGTAAAAAACAAAAACAAAAACAAACCAACCAAACAAACAAAAAAACACAGTTTGAAGAGACTGAATGGGGATCAGAACAAAAGTCAGATATAGCATGAATATTGGAATTATCAGACCATGAATATAAAACAGCTATGATTAGTGTGCTAAGGGCTTTAATGGGAAAAGTAGATACCATGAAAGAACAGATGGATAATGTAAACAGAGAGATGGAAATTCTAAGGAAGAATCAAATAGACATGCTAGAGATAAAAAATAATACTGTAACAGAAATGAAAAATGCCTTGGATGTACTTATCAAAAGACTGGACAAGGCTGAGAGAAGAATCTCTGAGCTTGAGCGTATGACAATAGAAATGGCCTAACTTGAAAAGCAAAGAGAAAAAAAGCATAAAAAAAACCCCAAGCAGAATATTCAAGAACTATGGAACAACCACAAAAGATACACGTCATAAAAATATTATAAGGGAAAGAAAGAGAGAAAGGAATGGAAGCAATAGGTGAAGCAATAATTGCTGAACTTTTCCCCCAAATTATTATCAGACACCAAACCACAGATCCAGGAAGTTCAGAGAACATCAAACATGATAAATGCCAAAAAATTAGACCTGAAAATATACCTCACCAAAGATATATCAATGGTATGTAAGCATTATCATATGTCATATGTCATACGTCATTAGGGAATTACAAATTAAAAGAACAATGAGATACCACTACACACCTATTAGAATGGCCAAAATTCAAAACAATGACAACACCAAGGGCTGGTGAGGATGTGCAGCAAACAGAAACTCTTTCATTGCTGGTGGGAATGCAAAACTCTACTGGCACTTTGGAAGATACTTTGGCAATTTCTTATAAAACTAAACACTCTTACCACGTAATCCAGCAATCGTGCTCCCTCGTATTTACCCAAGTGGACCAAAAACTTATGTTTCCACAAAAAAATGCACACGGATTTTATAGCAGATTTCTTCTGGCAATTTTAAAATTGCCCCAGCTTGGAAACAACTGCAATGTTCTTTAGTAGATTAACGGGTAAACAAACTGTGGTATATCCAGAAATGGAATATTATTCAGTGCTAAAAAGAAATGAGTGGTTAAGCCATGGAAAGACCTGGAGGAAATGAAATGCATGTAAATGCAAGAAGCCAACTGAAAATGCTACATAACTGTATGATTCCAAGTATATGGCATTCTGGAAAAGGCAAAACAATGGAGTCAGTAAAAAGATTAAAAAAAATCCCTAACCTGGATGCCAGGGGTTAGGGGGGAGGGAAGAATGAATAGGCAGAGCACAGAGGATTTTTAGGGCAGTGGAACTATTCTGTATGATACTATAATGGTAGATACATACATTTTAAACATTTAAACCCATAGAATGTACAACACCAAGAGTGAACTCTAATGCATACTATGAACTTTGGGTGATAATGATGTATTTGCTGATTGTAACCAATGTACTCCTGTGGTGCAGAATGTCAGTAGTGGGGGGAGGACCACGTATGTGTGTGTGGGAAACAGGTATTTGGAAACTCTTTACTTCTTGTTCAATATTGTTGTAAATCTAAGACTGCTTTAAAAAATCAATTTATTAATTAAAAAAAACCCTAAGACACAAGAGGAAAACTTGGTTAACTTTATTTATGGTTATGGCACATTTTTCAAGGCCAAAAATCTGAAAAGCTATTATAAAATATTTAATCAGAGGATTTTCATTCATTCAACAAACACTGAGTACCTTCCCTATACCAGGCTTATGATAATGGTAAAAAATGAGAGTCCACTAATCTCTATGGTTCACAGCCCAAATTAATGGAAACATTTGTAGTTTATTCCTTTTTTGATTTTTAACACAGCATAAAGCCCAGAAAAGAGATATTATCAAAATGATTCAAAATTACAAACCTGTATATTAAATGTATAAGAATGTTAAAAGGCAACTTGTCAAACTTGTGAATTTTTTCAGCTACCTGTGAGGAGGGACTTAGGGTAGAAGAAAGTAAAAGAAAGTAATAGAAATCAAATCTTCAAGATTATTAGCTATAAGTGGTGGAAGAAGAGTTCTCTAAAGGGATTTCAAAGACAAGGTTCATTCTCTACAATAAAGGGAAGGAAGTTGTACTTTACCAAGATGAAATATATAGAATAAAACCATATTCTGAAGGAGCAAACACCCCATATTCCTAAAAGAAAGGTGGTTTGGGGGTGGGGGGATTAATTCTGTGCTTTCAACCTGAGGTTTTTCCTGAAACAGTCAGATACCAATATAGGCTGATGTAATCAGATTATCTATCCAATAAGAGAGTGGCAATCCTTCCTATTACATGTTCTCTTGTTTTCTGTGAATGTCTATGCAATTATCCTGATATGGCAGCTTGAACCTTGTATTTTAGTTTTTAAAAGAAATTTCAAAAAACTTTGGCATGACACATTCATTGTATGTTTGGTTTTATTATAGATTTTAATTTTTGCTGTAATCATACAGCTTTTGTGTCTCTGAAGAGAAAGCTGTTACACAGAGAATTGAAGTCCCAGCACTGTAAATACTATCTATCCTTGTCATCTCTCCCAGCAGCTGGGATACCTGTCGTTGTACAGGCAGCATTCCTCACAATCACAGCACTAAAAGAAGATGCTAAAAGTGAAGATGACTGTATATAGGAGAGTATATGGCAGAAGGGACACAAGCTATCTGCCAAACGGGAAGAAATATTTGATTTTCTCGTTGGGTCAGTACCAAGGATAGCATCTTGAACCAGAGTTCCGCTGAATAACACAGAGGTTCCTCTATAAATCAAGTGACTGCTACAGATAGACAGTTATTCATTTCTGCTTTGGTTTGCATATTTGTCCTCTGGCAAGGCATATGGCTCAATACCAAATAGTGATATTTCATCTTCCTCCTTTTGTTTCTTCTTGTACTGCCGGCTAGTGATTATGCTCATGTCTTATGAGTTTTGTGGAGAAATGTGGAAAAGGGCAGAGATCTAGGAGAATGGTTAGAGGCATAGTCTCCAGTTTTAATGTGAAAATATTTTCTCTCTGAGCAAATGAGGAGGAGAGACTGCTTCTCTCCCAGGGGGAAAGGGCATGCTGATGAGCGGAGATAGATTCTTGCAATCAAGTACGAACAGATAATAATGTCCTCAGTTTGGACCTGTCACTAAGCAAAAGAGAATGTGATCTCCTCTAATGCCACCAGGGCACCTTACTTATGAAATGTACTTCCCACTCCCTGAAATGAAGGTTTTTGTCATTTTAATGAGAACACCAAGTCTTTACTTTCACAGACTTAATATTAATTGGCCCATTTCTGAAGTTGGAGTTCTTTGTACATTTCCAGAACATTGAAAAGTTCAATATTACCTTTTAATAATATGTTTAAGTAGGTGAATCCATCAGTCCTGATACTAAAGAGCATAGCACAGTGAATTTATTCATACCTTGCCATCATTAGTTCTTGGCTGCTCCTTCGTGACTATTTCCTATGTGGGAAAATGTTTCTCTTTATGGGGATGGCTCCCAAGGCTGCCAGTTCATCATGGCACTATGAAAGTATGAAGGCAGCTGCAAACTCCTCTTTTTAGAGGAGCCCCTCAGAGCAAAATCCCAGATATGTTTTTCTATGACAAAGATATAAAAGGATTTTGTGCCATTAAAAAATTAATGCCTAAGTTTCTTCGGTGGTACAAAGAAAACAACAAAAATTTTAATGGAAGCAAATTCAGGGGGTTGGCCACCCTCACAAACCTACATTACAAGTGATGCTTAAAAAATGTCACTAAATTATTGAAGGAAGATGTGTAATAGATGTTACCAAATTATAGAAGTGAAAATGTGCAACATTCCTCTCAAGGGTCCCCAAAAAAGTTTGAGCTGGAGTGATTCATAAAGAGAAAAAGCCAAAAAGAACAAAGTCGAAAGAGAGAGGGAGATGATATAAGTGGTTGAAGGTCAGTTCAGGAAAAATTTTAAGTGAGTTCCCTGACCTCCCAAAGCCTTGCTTTCCTTACCTCTGCAGGTCATTATTCCAATGAGGTTTCTACCAGTATGGATGCATCAGGGTCTTCACTGTTTCTCCTCTGAAATCTCTAAATTCTCCTCTCAAACACAGTATCTTCATCTGTCAGTTACCTCACTGCCCTTCATCACCCTGAGACGCTGTTCTCTTTCTTTGCTGGGACCTTTAATTACTTGGAGTGGCCAACTTCCACAGTCCATTAACTATTTTCTGGCTAAACAGATTCCACTGCAAACTCCTTAGTACTCTATATTCCTTCACCCTCCTGAAAACCTCTGGCCAGTCTTACCATGCCAATTTCTAGCTCATGGTCACTCAACTCAACTTTGCACCTTATCCGGGGCAGCAGAGGACTCTTATAGGAAGTTGCAGAGCTAGGCAGTCCTGGTCAATACAGACTCATGTTGGTCCTTGTTGGTGGGTCTTTTACCTCTCACTTATTTTTTCCTTCCATCCTGCCCAGGGTATATATTCCAGGTCTACTCCTGTCTCCTCATTGTCTCATTTCCAAAGCATTTTCCTAATCAATGGTTGACCAATCTCTGGGTATATGGAGAAGCATGGAATGCATACATACTTTTAGCCTCACCTCTCTTGTCTCAGAGGAAGAGGGTTCTCCCCTCTCTAAAGAAAACTCCACCTGAGTTTGGATCAATTCCCATTCTTCTCCAGGATTGCACTTCCATAATTACCCATAAGCACTCTTTCACTCTCAAGCATCTTCAACTTCACTCTCTCCATGGCTGCCTTCCCTTCTATTGAACAACAGACAAAAACTTAACTTTAACTTTGTCACCCATTCTGGTTGCCATTTATAATGCCTACATTTGCTTTTGCTCAGTACCCAACTTTTTGACCTGTGCTCTTTGTCCACTTTCTCTCCTTAATGTCAAATGTTCTGGCCCTTACCTCTATCACCCTACTAAAATATTTCTTGCTCAATGCTGTCCTCAATTTCTTTCTTCTTTGTAATATCTGATAATGTTGATTATTCCCACTTCTATAGAGTCTTCTTGTGGGCTCTTATAATCCAATGTTTTGCTAGTTTTCTTCTAGCTTCTTAGGCTGTTCTTTCCCTTTTTAAAAAAAAAGATTTACTTATTTGTTTGTTTGTTTATTATTTATTTACTTATTTAGGGGCAGGGAGATGGGCAGAGAATCCTCAAGCAGACTCTCCACTGAGTGCACATCCTGACACAGGACCCTGAGATCGTGACCTGAGTCCGATGCTTAACTGATTGAACCACCCAGGTGCACCGAGACTTTTCTTTTTCTAACTGTTCTGCAAACTCCTCTGTCTTTCCTTCTCCCTTACTGAGGGTAGCCATCAAAGTTCTCTACTTAGCCCTTTGCTCTTCTTTCTCTCACTTGCTTTTCACAATCATTTATTCATATTCTCCAAACTTCAGCCAATACCTCTGTACTACCATCTTCTATTCCTTCTACTTTCTTGAAGCCTGATTTGAATATAAATCCTTTATATCTATTTCCCAACTACCTACTGTCTGAAACTGATCTCATATTTTACAAATTAGTTCCATGCATCAGTCCATTTCTGTCAATGGTACTAGTATGTGTTTAATTTGTAAACTCCCCCCCAAAAAACTTTATGTTGAAGCCCTCAGAATGTGACCTTATTTGGAAAAAGGATCTTTACAGAGATAATCAAGTTAAAATGAGGTCATTCGGGTGGGTTTATGGACTTATACAACTGGTGTACCTACAGAAAGGAGAAATTTGGACACAGAGACATCCAAACAGGGAGAACGTCATGTAAACATGAAGGCAGAGATTGGGGTGATGTATCTACAGGCCAAGGAGTGTCAAAGATTGCCAACCATCAGAAGCTAGGAGAGAGGCATGGAACATATCCTCCCTTACAGCCCTGAAAATGAACGCACCCTGATGACATCTTAATCTCAGACTTCTGGCTTCCAGAACTGTGAGGCAATAAACTTCTGTGGTTTAAGCTACTCAGTTTTTGGTACTTTGTTGCAGTAGGCCTAAAGAACTAATATGACCACTGACCCTCCTATCTCCTAGATTAGGAAATCTAGCCTCATCTCAGATTCTTGCTTTTTCTTCATCATCTATATCCAATTTGGGGCCAAATACTTTAGTTATTCTTCTGAAGTGGCTCCAAGCATCTTTAATCTCATATTTTCTGTTATATCCTTTTCTTTTACTATTTTATCTCAGTTCCTGTTACCTTCACTCTAGTCCCAGTCTTCATCATTTTATATCTAAGTTCCCATAAAAATCTCTGGCAGGTCTCTCTTTTTCCAAAATTTATTTCCTAGAATATATAACTCATGTTTCTTTTATCATACTAGTGCCATGATTGAGACATGCTTCTAGTGCCATATTGTCTATTATGCTAAGTGTAACCTTGGCATTCATGGTTCCCCATAATCTGGATCCATCTTGTCCACTCGATCTTTTATCTCCCTATACCCATCATTTTTATTTCCCTCTCTGAGCCCTGTTCCTTCGCCTCTCCTGCCTCCACATAAAGAAACTTTCTTACTCCCCTTCTTCTCATCCAAACCTGTTCATCTTTCAAGATCCCAATCAATTTTCACTGAATGCAACTATTCTGGCCACAGTAATATCTCTTGGCCTTGTTGCATTCTAATCAGTACCTTACAGGTTAGAACCAAGTGGTATTTCTTATATTTTATGCAAATTTATACTTATTGCACCTCTATTTCCATAACCTTATAGGATGCAGTCGTTAATTAATTGATCAAACTCTGAAAGAGGGAATAATGAGAGGTGGGGGAAGGAAGGAAGGAGATTGCAAACCAGGAGAAGTGAAAACTTTGGCTAGAACAATGAAGGAGAATGAGTCTCAGTAAATGTTTTCCAAATATTCTCCCTGGACCACCTAAATCGTTTAGGATGCCTGATAAAATGCAAATTCCTCGGGCAGGAGCAAGATGGCTGAGGAGTAGGCGACCAATTATCATCAGGTCCCAGGAGTTCAGCCAGATAGTTATCAGACCATTCTGAATGCCTACAAACTCAACAGGAGATCAAAGAGAAGAAGAGCGCCAATTCTAGGACAGAAAATTGACCACTTTCTGGAAGGTAGAATTTGTGGAGAAATGAATCTTAAGCGACAGGAAGATGGACCGTGGGGGAGGAGGAGGGGCTGGCTCCTGACAAGTGAGAGAGCAGCGGAGCACAAAATCAGAACTTTTAGAAGTCTGCTCCATTGAGGGACATCAGTCCAGAGGCTAGGCATGGGTGGCGCCCTCATGGGGACAGGGTGGTCTCAGGATCCACGGGTCCACAAAAAGACCAGGGGTGTCTGAGTGCGGCAGAGCTCCCAGGTATCGGAGCAGGGAAGCCGACTGCAGAGATTGAGCCAAGCAGTGGGCTCTCAGATCGGGATTACCTTAAACCATGATCCAGGGCACAGTTGGGCCACTACTCTTTGAGCATGGACCCTGAAAGTGGCAGATCCGTGGAGACCCCCTCCTTCCTCCTCCTGGAGGAGCAGCGTGGGAGCATGCTGCAGGAATCTGCTGGGTTTGGAAATTCCAAATGGGGCCTTGCACCAGAGATAGAAATGCTCAGGCACAGGCCAGGTGAGCTCAGAGTACATCAAATATATATATATATATATATATAT
>LNAC01000249.1:1679657-1698409 GCA_002007465.1 Ailurus styani
CCTATATATATATATATATATATATATATATATATATATATATATATAATATATATGTTATATATATACAATATATATGTTATAATATATACTATAACATATATATGTTATATATATATACTATATATATATATATACATATAGTATATATATAGTAAATAGTAAAGCTTACAAGACCTCTAAGGACCCCCCACTCAAAAATCATTAAAAATAGGTCCATACCCCATATATGTTATATGGGGTATTATATATATATATTTTACATATATATATTATATATATAATATATATATATGTTTTTCTTTCTTTAAAGAAAGAAATTTCTTTCTTTAAAGAAAATTAATTTCTTTAAAATTTTGGGAGGTAGTTTCTTCTAACAGACCAAAATATGCCCCAAACCAAGTGTGTGGCTCTGTTCAATTCACCAGTCTAATAGATATAGATATAGATACATATTTTTTTCTTCCATTTCCCCCCCTTTCTTCTCTCCCGGTTTTGGGTCTCTTCTGATTTGGTTAGTGTATATTTTTCTGGGGTTGTTGCTACCCTTTTAGTATTTTGTTCTCTCATTCATCTATTCTTATCTGGATAAAATGACAAGGCAGAAAAACTCACCACAAAAAGAAAAAGAACAAGAGGCGGTACCGACGGCTAGGGACCTAATCAATACGGACATTAGTAATATGTCAGAACTAGAGTTCAGAATGACAATTATCAAGGTGCTAGCAGGGCTTGAAAAAAGCATGGAAGATATTAGAGAATCCCTTTGTGGAGAAAAAAAACCCTTTCTGAAGAAATAAAAGAACTAAAATCTAACCAAGTTGAAATAAAAAAAGCTATTAATGAGGTGCAATAAAAAATGTAGGCTCTTACTGCTAGGATACATGAGACAGAAGAGAGAATTAGTGATATAGAAGACCCAATGATGGATAATAAAGAAGCTAAGCAAAAGAGAGACAAACAACTACTGGACCCCAGGGGAGAATTCGAGATAAGTGATACCATAAGGCGAAACAATATTAGAATAATTGAGATCCCAGAAGAAGAAAGAGACAGAGGGGCAGAAGGTATATTGGAGCAAATTATAGTAGAGAATTTCCCTAATTTGGAAAAGGGAACAAGCATAAAAATCCAGCAGGCAGAGAGAACCCCCACTCAAAAATCATTAAAAATAGGTCCATACCCCATCATGCAATAGTAAAGCTTACAAGTCTTAGTGACAAACAGAAAATCCTAAAAGCAGCTCTGGACAAGAGGTCTGTAACATACAATGGTAGAAATATTAGGTTGACAGCAGACTTATCCACAGAGACCTGGTGGCCAAGAAAGGACTGGCATGATATATTCAGAGCACTAAACAAGAAAAATATGCAGCCAAGAATACTATATCCAGCTAGGCTGTCATTGAAAAAAGAAGGAGAGATAAAAAGCTTCCAGGACAAACAACAACTAAAGGAATTTGCAAACACCAAGCCAGCCCTAAAGGAAATATTGAAAGGGTTCCTCTAAGCAAAGGGAGAAGCTGAAAGTAACAGGCCAGAAAGGAACAGAGACAACATACAGTAACAGTTACCTTACAGACAATACAGTGGTACTAAACTCATATCCTTCAATAGTTACCCTGAATGTAAATGGGCTAAATGCCCTAATCAAAAGACGCAGGGTATCAGAATGGATTAAAAAACAAGACCCATTGATATGCTGTCTGCAAGAGACTCATTTTATACCCAAAGACACCTCCAGATTTAAAGTGAGGGGGTGGAAAACAATCGACCATGCTAATGGACATCAAAAGGAAGTTGGAGTGGCAATCCTTATCAGATAAATTAGATTTTAAGCCAAAGACTATAATAAGAGATGAGGAAGGACACTATATTATATTTAAAGGGTCTGTCCAAAAAGAAGATCTAACAATTTTAGATATCTATGCCCCTAACATGGGAGCAGTCAACTATATAAACCAATTAATAACAAAATCAAAGAAACACATCAACAACAATACAATAAGAGTAGGGGACGTTAATACCACCCTCACTGAAATAGACAAAGTAGGCAAAAGATCAACAAGGAAATAAAGGCTTTAAATGACACACTGTACCAGTTGGATATCACAGATATATGTAGAACCTTCCATCCCAAAACAACAGAATACACATTCTTCTCTAGTGCACATGGAACATTCTCCAGAATAGATCACATCCTGGGTCACAAATAAGGTCTCAACCGGTACCAAAAGATTGGGGTCATTCCTTGCATGTTTTCAGATCATAATGCTCTGAAACTAGAACTCAATCACAAGAGGAAAGTTGGAAAGAACTTAGATACATGGAGGCTAAAGAGCATCCTACTAAAGAATGAATGGGTCAACCAGGAAATTAAAGAAGAGTTAAAAAAATTTTAAAAATTCATAGAAAGAAATGAAAATGAAAACACAACTGTTCAAAATCTTTGGGACACAGCAAAGGTGGTCCTGAGAGGAAAATATATAGCAATACAATCCTTTCTCAAGAAACAAGAAAGGTCTCAAATACACAACCTAACCCTACACCTAAAGGAGCTGGAGAAAGAACAGCAAAGAAAGCCTAAACCCAGCAGGAGAAGAGAAGTAATAAAGATCGGAGCAGAAATCAATGAAATAGAAACCAAAAGAACACTAGAACAGATCAATGAAACTAGGAGCTGGTTCTTTGAAAGAATTAATAAGATTGATAAACCCCTGGCCAGACTTATCAACAAGAAAAGAGAAAGGACCCAAATTAATAAAATCATGAATGAAAGAGGAGCGATCACAACCAACACCAAATAAATACAAACAATTATAAGAACATAGCATGAGTAACTCTACACCAGTAAATATGACAATATGGAAGAAATGGATCCATTCCTAGAGACATTAAACTATGAAAAATGAACAAGGAAGAAATAGAAAAAACCTGAACAGACGCATAACCAGTAAGGAGATTGAAGCAGTATTCAAAAATCTCCCAACAAACAAGAGCCCAGGGCCAGATGGCTTCCCAGGAGAATTCTACCAAACATTTAAAGAAGAATTAATACCTATTCTCCTGAAACTGTTCCAAAAAATAGAAATGAAAGGAGAACTTCCAAACTCATTTTATGAGGCCAGCATTACCTTGATCCCCAAACCAGGCAAAGACCCCATCAGAAAGGAGAATTACACACTAATATCCTTGATGAAAACGGATGCAAAAATCCTCAACAAAATACTAGCCAATAGGATCCAACAGCACATTAAAAGGATTATTCACCATGACCATGTGGGATTTATTCCTGGGCTGCAAGGTTGGTTCAACATCCACAATTCAATCAGTGTGATACAATACATTAATTAAAGAAAGAACAAGAACCATATGATACTCTCAATAGATGCCGAAAAAGCATTTGACAAAGTACAGCATCCTTTCCTGACCAAAATTCTTCACAGTGTAGGCACCGATGGTACATACCTCAATATCATCAAAGCTATCCTATCTATGAAAAACCCACAGCAAATATCATTCTCAATGGGAAAAAACTGAGAGCTTTTCCCCTAAGGTCAGGAACACAGAAGGAATGTCCACTATCAGCACTGCTATTCAACACAGTAATAGAAGTCCTAACCTCAGCAATCAGACAACAACAACAACAACAACAACAACAACAACAACAACAACAATAAAAGCCATCTGAATCGGCAAAGTCAAACTCTGACTCTGCAGATGATATGATATTTTATGTGGAAAGCCCAAAAGGCTCCACTCCAAAACTGTTAGAACTCATACAGGAGTTCAGTAAAGTGGCAGGATATAAAATCAATGCACAGAAATCAGTTGCATTTCTATATACCAACAGCAACACAGAAGAAAGAGAAATTAAGGAGTCGATCCCATTTACAATTGCACCCAAAACCATAAGATACCTAGGGAAAAAACCTAACCAAAGAGGCAAAGAATCTGTACTCAGAAAACTATAAAGTACTCATGAAAGAAATTGAGGAAGATTCAAAGAAATGGAAAAATGTTCCATGCTCATGGATTGGAAGCACAAATATTGTGAAGGTGTCCATGCTACCTAGAGCAATCTACACATTTAATGCAATCCCCATCAAAATACTATCAATTTTTTCCAACAAAATGGAACAATTAATCCTAAAATTTATATGGAACCAGAAAAGACCCCGAATAATCAGAGGAATGTTGAAAAAGAAAACCAAAGTTGGTGGCATCACAATTCCAGACTTCAAGCTCTATTACAAAGCTGTAATCATCTGGGGCACCTGGGTAGCTCAGTCGTTAACGTCTGCCATCAGCTCAAGTCATGATCCCAGGGTCCTGGTATTGTTACCCGCATTGGGCTCCCTGCTCAGCAGGAAACCTGCTTCTTCCTCTCCCACTCCCCCTGCTTGTGTTCCCTCTATTGCTGTCTCTCTCTCTGTAAAATAAATAAATAAAATCTTTAAAAAAAGCTGTAATCATCAAGACAGTATGGTACTGGCACAAAAATAGACACATAGATCAATTGAACAGAGAGCCCAGAAATGGACCCTCAACTCTATGGTCAACTAATCTGTGACAAAGGAGGAATGAATGTCCAATGGAAGAAAGTCTCTTCAACAAATGGTATTGGGAAAATTAGACAGCCACATGCAGAAGAATGAAACTGGACCATTTCCTTACACCACACACAAAAATAGACTCAAAATGGATGAAAGACCTCAATGTGAGACAGGAATCCACTAAAATCCTTGAGGAGAACATAGGCATCAACCTCTTCGACCTCAGCCTCAACAACTTCCTCCTAGGAATATTATGGAAGCAAGGGAAGCAAGGGCAAAAGTGAACTGTTGGGACTTCATCACGATCAAAATTTTTTGCACAGCAAAGGAAACAGTCAACAAAACAAGAAGACAACTGACAGAATGGGAGAAGATATTTGCAAATGACATATCAGATAAAGGGCTTGTATCCAAAATCTATAAAGAGCTTCTCAAACTCAACACCTATAAAACAAATAACCCTGTCAAGAAATGGGCAGAAGACATGAACAGACATTTCTCCAAAGAAGACATCCAAATGGCCAACAGACACATGAGAAAGTGCTCAACATCACTCGGCATCAGGGAAATACAAATCAAAACCACCACGAGATACCACCTCACACCTCACAGTCAGAATGGCTAAATTTAACATGTCAGGAAATGATAGATGTTGGCGAGGATGCAGAGAAAGGGGAACCCTCCTGTACTGTTGGTGGGAATGCAAGGTGGTGCAACCACTCTGGAAAACAGTATGGAGTTTCCTCAAAAAGTTGAAAATAGAGCTACCCTATGACCCAGCAATCGCACTACTGGGTATTTAAAGATACAAATGTAGTGATCCGAGGGGGCACATGCACCTGAATTTTTATAGCAGCAATATCCACAATAGTCAAACTATGGAGAAGAACCTAGATGTCCATCAACAGATGAATGGATAAAGAAGATGTGGTGTATATATATACAATGGAATACTATGCAGCCATCAAAAGAAACGAAACCTTGCCATTTGCAACGACATGGATGGAACTAGAGGGTATTATGCTAAGTGAAATAAGTCAATCAGAGAAAGAAAATTATCATATGATCTCTCTGATATGGGGAATTTGAGGGGCAGGGTGGGGACTCGTGGGGGGTAGGTAGGGAAAAAATGAAACAAGATGGGATCGGGAAGGAGACAAACCCTAAGAGACTCTTAATCTCACGAAACAAACTGAGGGTTACTGGGCGGTTGGGGGTAGGAATAGGGTGGTTCGGTTATGGACTTTGGGGAGGGTTTGTGCTATGGTGAGTGCTGTGAAATATGTAAGCCTGATGATTCACAGACCTGTACCACTGGGGCAAGTAATATATTATATGTAATAAAAAAATAGTAATCATAGAAAGTAAAAAAAAAAATAAAACCACAAATTCCTGAACATCATTATGGATCTACTAATCAAACCCTGTACCCCAGAAATATGATTTTTTAAAGGTAACACAATGATGCTTATATATATCAAATCTGTGAACCACTAGTCTAAGTAGAGAAGGCAGACAGTAGATGCTGAAAAGGAATAGCTGTTCTTAGGTTTACTGGGCACATGTACTTGCCATCATGGCTAACAATAGAATGATTTTACACTATCATGATTTGCTTTGATGTGATTCCCCCTCTTTCACACATTGCTTTGAGCATAGCAGTCCTTTCTTCCACAGCAAGTTTTCCAGTACTATATCACAAATATGGGCTGGGTAATACAGAATCCCTTGAGGAATAGAAATTTTGTTACCAAGTTACCAAAGAAAGTTAACTGAGACTGCTAAGCTAGCTGTGACTCTTATTTTCTTCGGGAAGTAAAATTTAACCAGACACATACTCTAGGTTCCTGGAATTTAAGTTTGGTATCATGGAGAGAGAGAAAAAAACAACTCTTAGATCTAGTGCTTAAGCTTTTAATTGGAACCAAGTGAAACTAAAACATGTACCTGATTTAGATAAAACCTGAGAACCCCCTTCCTGGCTCACACTGAGCAGGATTTCTGCAGTTGACTACTACAGAAGCAAGATAACAAAATTAGATACGATCGAGGGGAAGAAAAATGCACAAAAGTCCTTGAATTAAAATGAATTGAAACCTTCTGGGAGAAAAGCTATTTGGTAAGCTCCATTAAGTCTATTGTAGATAGCTTTATTTGACAAAGCAGCATCCTGGCATGTGGAACAGGAAAGAAAATAGCTATAAGATGATCTGTCAGGGAGTTTCCAGTCTCTAAACGAGTAAGATTCTGTGCAGTAGCCAATACAGCTTTTAACTCAAAAGAAATACAGAAGCAAAATGCAATTATATAACACTAATAAGTGCATTTAATCTGAATCTCCCATACACTCTCCCTCCCCCCAATAACTTCTCAAATTCAGCAATTTATCAAGCAAATATTCAAACTTAAGGTCACGTTCATTTCAGGGGAACACTGGATTAAGACTGTATAGAATACAGCAGATACTGACATGGAGACAGTTCTGTAAGTCAAAGATTAGTCAGCTATAAAACACTTTGGCTAACCACTTAACTAATTTGAATAACTCAATTATTATGAAACTTTTGGTTTTTTTAGTTATAAATTTATAGTATGCATTTTCAGTAATTCACTATTCTGAAAATACTATCTACTGATTACAGAGAATTTATTCAATATATATGGAGGTTTAGATGTTTAGGGATCTAATGTATGGTAGAAATAGAGGAAATTCAGACGTAACAGCTACAAATGCCTTTTTAAAAGTCTGATTTGGTAGTTTTCTTTCCTTAAGAGTTTCTGTTCATGGAGGAAAGATTCTAGGACCACTCAAGTGGCTATAGAGCTGCTGACATCAATATGCTAGTACTGAAACCAAGAAATTCTGATTTGCATTATAGTCAACCAGTTCTCTGTCAGTCTCTGTCTCTGTCTCTCTCTCTCTCTCTCACATATGCATACACATACACACAGTAGGGACAGTTTGCTAAGATATCTCCAATGTCTAGGACAGTGCTTGGCATGCAATAGTTATTAAACGAATGAATGAATTTGTTTACCCATCCCAACATTCCTGTTAGATGGTTGTTAAAGTACTTCTTACAAGGGTGGAGCCTGAGCTCAGTGGGACAGAAGTCCTCCCTGTGTCAAGAGGAACACAGTTGGGATAGAACTCAGGTCCTGTAACTTTAGGTCCAGTGCTTTGTCCATTGTACCTTACTGACTCCTAAGACTGTCTACAATGGCTTACCTGAAAACGCTGGTCTTTTGGTTGATATTTTAATCTCCCTTCTGGTAATTCTCTCCCTGGTTTGTTATGAAATTGAAAGGTGGTGTAGAATCATTGTTCAACAGGTTTGCCTTATAAGTTCCACTGGGGACCCACACTGTGGCCTGTCTCATGGTGAGATCCTGACTACACTAAGTAAGAACAAAAGCCTTTACCCAAACATCTGTCTGTAGACTCCCGTTTGGCTCCCAATAAATCCCTAAGTAACCACAGTAAAAGGCAGCAGATAGGTAGATTGTCATACATTATAGATATTTCCCCTTAGTTGGTAGAGTCTCTTTTAATTTAGTGATTCTTTAAAGAAAAATATTTAATTTATATGAAGATAAATTTATCAGAAGTATCTTTTATGATTTCTATCTTTGGAGACATTCATCCCAAATTATATAACCAACTCCTATATTTTCCAGAATTTATTTTGCTAAGTTTTTTTTAAAATTTAAATCTTAAATCCATCTGTTACTAATTCTGGTAACATGTGTAATATGTGCTATAGGGATCTAACTACTTTTTTAAATGTTTGGCTAGTTGTCTATGTGTAAGTTCCCTTATGATTCCTACTCTACTCTAGGACATATTATTAATAATTCCAAATCAAGTATAGAACAGTGCTGCCTAAATGTCTAGCCGTTCTAAGAGAAGAAAGTCCACTTTTAATTTGGTACTCTAATGGAAGATGAGAGTGAATAAAAAGATCCTTAGCCACAGGGTTGATATTCAGCCACTGTGTACTTACATGGCTTTACCAATTATTTCTAGCTGGTTCCAGGCTGATGGTTTTGTGCCCATACCTTACTGGATGTTAGAAGTTTTAAAATATCATCCCTGCAAGTAGATGTTAGTTAAATGAAACAAAGCAGAATTATCTTTACCTGATTCCTCAGGTTCTTTTTTTTCTGTGGTTTCTTCTATTTCGTCATCGGACATCTCCATTTCTTCTTCTCGTCTGATTCCCATTAATTCATCACTATGTATGTTGCGAATTTCCTAAGATTAAAAGTTATGCTTTGTTGGTGGGAAAGCTTTGAAAATACTGAAGAAATGAACAGAGTTAAGGATAAGATGAAGCAGGGTTTTTTTGACATATGAAAAAACTTCAGAGTACTCTTAAGGCAAGGGCAAAGGGGCACATTGGAGTTGAAACTATCTCGAAAGACAAAGCAGACTTTGTACATTCCATCTTCCATAAGGCATTCTTTCCATATCCAGAGCTCTGGCAGTTGATGATTCTTATATCCCTCCTATATTAGAAAGTACTGTTGGTCATGAAGGGCCTCTTACCTCTTACATAGATTTCTGGACTTTCCTTGAAGGTTCTGCCATTTTCACTTTCCCATGTCAAATCCTTTAATTTTGCATCTTTCCATCCTCTTCCCTCTCTACTTACAGACTTACTCAACAGAACTCGTAATCTAACTTTTGCAGGTTTAGAAGTTACATCAAAAATGAGCTGTCAGGAGAGAACTTCTATCAGATCAACTCTCCCATGGATAATAACTACACTCTGAACAAGACACAAAATCAAACCAAGCCAAACCCCTAACTACTTGATGGCACTGGAGAGCGAACAAAAAGCAGGCATATCCTAAAGAGTGGCTGACACTTGGAAGAGGGATGTGGGTCTCTCAGTTTTTTAAGGGCCCTTTAGTCTGACAGCAGACAACAGTTAGCAGCTCACAGGGTGGTCACATTTTTAATAGAAAACCCTGTCTTTACAGCCTAAAGAAATCAAGGAGATAGCCACAGGAAAGTGAGGAGGGGATCCTAGAAAGGAGACAGCCAAAGAGAGATCCAAATTCTGCATGTAATAGCTGCTCAAATTTCTGCATGACCCTTGAACCATGGAAGCACAGGAAAGATTCCAAACAACACATCTAAGTCTAAAAGAACTGAACTGAGATTTGACCTGCTACCTAAGAGAGGTAATTTTCAGCTTAAATTCAATTAAGTAAATTGACCATTAAAACAAAAGAAACTGAAGTCAACCTTCTTTGGAAGAACATAACAAAATGAATATAATAGAATATAACCAGAACCTTAAAAGCAAAATATTCAAAAAATGCAGACAAAGCCCCAAATTACTTGACATACAAAGAACTGAGATGAGATGATCCGTCTTCAACAGCAAAGATCATCAACAGAAATCAAACTTGAAATGAACCAGGTATGGCAGTTAGCAGATAAGGAGTTAAAGCAGCTACTATAACTATCTCAATGATGGAAAAGGAACATGCTCATAATGAATGAAAAGATAGGAAATCTTGGCAGAGAAACAGAAACTTTAAAAAGGAACCAACTGGAAATTCTAAAACTGGAAAATATAATATCTAAAATAAAAATAACTGGATGAGCCTAACTTTACAATAGAGATGGGAGAACAAAGAGAGAACTTAAAGAGAGAACAATACAAATTTATCCAATCTGAAGAACAGAGAGAAACTAATTGGAATCACAGAGGACAGATGAAATTATTCAAGATACTTGAAGAGAAAATAGTTGAAGATGTCTCAACTTTGATGAAAGACATTAATCTATATATTCAAAGAGCTCAGTGAACCCCAAGCAGGGGATGTTTGAAAAAGGCATGTCTAAGAACACCATAGTCAAATTGCTAAAATTGCTAAGTGGCCTCTAAATGATTGCAAACTTCTCCAAAATGCACAGTTTTCATGCTGACTTTTTAAAAAGTGACTTCTAAAACATTAAGAGAAACTCTTTAACTCTTTAGTTAGCTAAACTTATTGTGATAATCATTTCATAATCTATGTAGGTCAAATAATAATGCTGTGCATCTTAAACTTATACAGTACTGTATGTCAGTTCTACTTTCAGTAAAACTGGAAGAATAGAGAAACTCTTAAAAGCATCCAGAAAAAAATGACACAGTATATACAAGGAGATAATCTGAATACTTTTATTTCTTTTAGAAACAACATAGGCCAGAAGTAAGGAGGACATTATCTTTAAAGTGCAGGAAGAAATAAAAATATCTCTTTATTCAGAATTCTATATGCAGAGAAAAATTCCTTGAAGAATGAAGATGAATTAAATCTATTTTCAGACAAATGTAAATGCAAGAATTTGTTATCCAAAGATCTGCACTATAAGAAATGTAGAGGAAAGTTCCTCAGGCTGGAGGGAAGTGCTACCAGCTGTAAACACAGATCTTCATGTAAGCATGAAGAAGTTTGGAAATGATGGAGATCACACTGGAAAAGTCACTTTTAAAAAAGTCAGCATGAAAACGGTGCATTTTGGAGCAGTTTACAATCATTTAGAGGCCATTTAATGCCTATCAGTGGCTTCTCAGCACTGAACTGAGAATTCCTTGCCTACGTTAGCCCCAAATGGGCCATAATACAGGAAATACCAAAAGCTGTATGGTGAAAATTGCCTCCATTTAGGGGGATTATAAGTATTTCAAATGTATTTCTTAATAATTAATGTTATAGTTAATCACGATCTCAACTAATATTCTCCTTTCTTATGCCTTTTACTGGGAAAAATAATAATTTCTATATCAAGATAAGTTTTCGCTGTAGATAAATGAAATCCCTTTTAAAAACAAGATATTCAGTATTTTCACAGGTACTTAAGAGGTAACAGAAAAACAGAAGTAACAGAAAAAAGAACTACCAACATAGCATCTGTCATGTGCCTCAGGGGCATTACTTAGAAGAAAACAGTGACTTGCTTGAGAAAAATGAACTTTAAAGGGCTGTGTCAAGAGAGAGATTTGCTATGTCTTATTCAAACTCATTGCATAGAGAAGAAAGGAATTGCTTATTTCTAAGAATTCATTCTGTCTCAGGAGTGTGGGTTTCAGTTATCATCAAAGAACAGTCACTGGCAAGGTGATTATAATGAGGTTTGACACTGGCAAATTCGAATATTGTACAACTTACGGCATCAGGAAAAGTTGTGGCTCTCCTAGTCACCAAACAAAAATGTAGCCTCTCAGAGGGTATAAGCAGAGACCAACTCTCAATTCACAAACATGTCATCTGACTCTGGGAAAGTTACTGTGTTTCTCAGCAGAGTAAATTGTGTTCCTTCTAGGGAAATGTCCCAGGGCAGGAAGATCTAACTGAGAGCTAAGACATGCCCGGTAGCTGCTCAGCACCCACAAAATATCTTTCTGCTTCCAGCTAGGCAAGAAAGCATAATCTCTTCTGAGAAGTATAAAAAGTTCAATAACTAAGTGGTACAGTTTATCTAGAGGTCTTTCACATCTTCAAAAAAATCTCCAGAAGTAGAAAGACCTATGGGTAAATTTTACCTCAAGACCTGAAAATACTTCAGAACAAGAGTTACCAATTCCTTTAGCGGATAATGAAATGAGGGTAAGAAAAAATAAGGGGACCCTTGTTCTTCATTGTTCAGTCAGGCATGCAAAGTGGCAGAGCCTCCTAACCACCAGGCAGTCGCCCTTAGCTACAAAGAAACTAAGCCCTATATCATTACTCTCCTATAAATACCCAATAGAAAGATACATGAATGGGATAAAGGCAAAGAGAATATCAGAGGTTACAGAGTACCATATTAAGCTAAACTCATGAGGAGCATTTAGTAAATGACAGTACTCCTAAGTAAAGCAAGTAAGTTTTTAATTCTATGAAAGCCTCACCTTTAAAGCACTTAATATCTACGATATCTGTTTTCTGTCTTTCTGGTTGGGTCAAGAAAGCTCTATTTTGGGAAGCAAACCCTAACCAATACCTTCAGATAAAGGACTAAAAGGTAATTCCTTAGGGTAATTTCCCTAAGGAAGGCACTCTACCTAATTGGGGCATAGGTACAGGTAGAAGGAGGACTCTGAGCCACTGAAGTGCAGGCAGCAAGAGAACTGGCTGCCTTCCAGATTTGCCCCCTTTCCCATCCTGATATTTGGATCTAGGGCTGAAACCAAAAGAGTGGCAATAGCAGGCAAAAACATTTTCTGGAAGTTTTCATTTGTAAATCTCTACCTGAAATTGACTGGGCTGCGTCACTGAGAGACTGTATTGAAAAAGGAAAGATAGCACTCCTAAAGTTTCTATTCCATTCTCCTGCCCACAGTCAACCTGTCATATTTTTCATTTAAACAGCAAACTGTTAGTGATTTCTAAAAATGCATTATAATGAATTTGAGTCTGTTTTAATGATAACTTTTTCTGACACTTAGAAATTCACACATTGCTCCACAATGGAGGAGAAAGAACTTTTACATAGAATTAAACTGAAACCTGAGACAGAGGAAAATGCATGGAGAGAATCATCTTTGTGCCAGCTGACATTTTAAATTTATGATAAAGTAAGCAAATCACAATCATTGCACATTAAGTATCTAACTCTATAGTTTCACAAAAAATTATGTGAACTTAAATTCATCTTACTTATGTGTTACAATAGGAACATGGTTATCAGTAAAGCAAAGTTCCTTATTAATAGTGTAACAAAACTGTACTTATCTAGACTTTCAACATTAACAGGAAACTTGGTGAGGAAGGGGTCAGATGAAGGAATGGAAAGGAACAGATAGCTTCTACACTTACGTAGAAATTTGAATCTGAGCTATCATTCAGATATGAATGAAGCAAAGCACAAACACAAGTTCCTAATGCCTATTGTATAATACATATGGAAATACATATGGAAATAAAAATTAGGTTCATTCAAACCATGTTAATAGGTGTTCTGATGTCTGAAAGCTAATAGCTAGTATTAGAACACGCGGGTCCTAAAACAAGGGTATGTGGATGACTTGAACAATCTGTCTGCAAACAGTTTTTCAGACTTTGGAACAGTAGGCTTGGAAATCTAGAGAGAAAGTTATTTTAGCAACCACAGTATCTCACTTTACAAGAATGCAAGCAATTGTCAAGTCCCTTTTCCTCTGGCCCAATGGTATAAAATCTCATAGTGGGGAGGATGCAAGGGGGTCTATTCTAGTGCCTACTGCTATGGCTCTAGTTTCTATATATCAATCAAGGTTTAGTTTCTAATCTAAGCCAGCTTCTCAGTGAGAGGAACACACAGGTTTTAAACACTTCCACAATTGCCAAACTGTGGAAAGTGCTGAGATGCCCTTCAATAGATGAATGGATAAAGAAGATGTGGTCCATATATACAATGGGATATTATGCAGCCATCAGAAAGGATGAATACCCAACTTTTGGATCAACATGTACAGGTCTGGAGGAGATTATGCTGAGTGAAGTAAGTCAAGCAGAGAAAGTCAATTATCATATGGTTTCACTTACTTGTAGAACATAAGGAATAAAATGGAGGACTCTAGGAGAAGGAAAGGAAAAGTGAATTGGGGTAAATTGGAGGGGGAGACAAACCATGACAGACTGTGGACTCTGAGAAACAAACTGAGGGTTATGGCGGGGAGGAAGTGGGTGGATGGGTGAGCCTAGTGGCGGGCATTTAGGAAGGCATGTATTGCATGGAGCACTGGGTGTGGTGCATAAACAATGAAACTTGGGTCACTGAAAAAATGAAAAATAAAAAATTAAAATTAAAATTAAACAAACAAACAAACAAACAAAAAACACTTCTACAGAAAAAGAGTTCCTACAGTAGAGAGAGCTGTTGGTAAAGTCACATAGACACGAATTTTTAGTAAAGAGAGGAATTTTAGCTTTCTCTTATTGCCCTTTCCAATTGTATCAGCAGGAGCTTCACACACATATAAATCAGGAAAGTAAACCAATGAAAGACTCATTAGCAAACTAGTATGCCCAGCATATGTTACTGAGGTGGAGGTGAGAGCCTGAGCTCCCTGAAGGTGGGGACTTTCCCTTCTTAATCAACAACCCCACTCGCAGCAGAGTAAGATGCTATTGGCTGCTGGTAGGATGACAATAAGACAAGGAGAGGTGCAATGGATAAAAAAGGCTCAATGTCAGAAACTTTCACCTTGATGAAACCTCTGACTTAGGAATTGTAGCTTTGAACCACAGGCTAAGAAAAAGCTGGTCTAGTTGGTTTAAGTCACTGAGATGCTCTGGTTCTCAGTGGGGTGCTCAGAGACAGCCCCAATTTAAGAGGATGGCAGTCACTTTCTAGAGTTTCCTGTTATCAAGTTAAAGTATGTAGAGGTTAAAAAAAAAGCTATGATTTAAAGAGGTACCCATGTAACGTAGAAGAGGTCTTTTTTAGGTTTAAGAAATGCAATGCAGAGGAAGGTCATGAGCTATGTTCCACTCTCAGTAGTTTTACTTATCAAGATTGAGGTATTCAAGGTAGGCCTTAATTTACCAATCCAATAGGCAGGAAGCATTTTTCTGGGTTTCCACAAAGTCTACAAAATACATTATGAAACACGTAGCTCTTGACAAGTCATGCTAGCCATGTCCTTTATCCTCATCATTCTGTCAAGGAAGCTCTGCTACAATATTAGGTGATAGGGTGGATAGCTCTCCTCTCCAGGCCCAGAGAAATGTCCAGTTTATTGGCTATCTTTACTGAGAAGGTAATTAAACTCAAGTATGTACCCCCCAGAGAGGTGGGCTTGATAGAACTATATTTCTCTATAGAGAGCCTTGATAAGTAATATTCATGGAAATATTTTATTGCAAAGTCATTTATAAGGACTGTGGTCTGGACAAGTCAGTGCTCAAACCGGAGGTTCCCTTCCTCCTAGGAAAAGACATTCTTATACTGGCAGGGCTTTCCACAGAGGGCGGGGCAGTTCAGACAGCTTTTTCCAACCCTCAGAATGGATACATGTGTATGTGTATTGAAGAAAAGTAGAGAATTAAAACTGCTTTCCTACAATTATAAAACATATTGAGCATTTTTCCTCGACCTTTATTCTTCAGAACAACTTGGGCTGAAGAGTTTGGATATTTTCAATTTAGGGTATTAAACTCCACTCCCCACCCTTGATCACTTTCTTTACCTTTCTAGCTCCCTGAGGGAAAAGACCATGTCCTGAAATGCCTGTCATAATGCTTGAGACAGAGAATGTGCTTCAGTTAACGTTTGAATTGAAATGCTGAATTTTATTTGTTGAGGCTCGACAAAGTCGGGTAGCCCGAGGATTCTAAAATCATCTTGTGCTACTATAAGACAGTAGCTCTCTGTTTTATTCTTAATTGTCTTTTTAAAAATAAGTTAAAACATTACAAGCTTTGTATGATTCTATTTATCCACTCGGCTGATGTCTACAGGGAGTTCTCCTCAGTGACGCCCAGATCCCTCTGCTGAGCCAGAACTGAGGGCTCAGAAGCTATCAGTTTATGAACATGGTTTGGCTTATTTTCCTCTTCACAGTTTTTAAATCGTTGCCACACAAACTATGTCATGTATTCTCACGAAGGACAGAAATAATAGATCTCTATGTTCATTTTACAGGTTAGGAAATTGAGGTCCACAAAGACTAAATGACTCACTCAAGAGCACAAGGCAGTTTATACCAACACTCTGAGAAGAATTATAAGTTTTAAACTGATCATTTACTAGCTGTGTAATTTGTGTACATCCCTTGACATTTCTGTGTCTCAGTTTCTTCACATATAAACCATGGCTATCATACCTACTTATTATCCCTTATGGAGTTATGAATGATAAACTGAAATATTACTATTTGCCATTTATATAGCATTTACATTTTTCAAACTCTACACATCTCTTATCATTTAATCCCATAAGACTGGTTTCATTATAATCTCCAACTTACAGGTGAAGAAATAGAGACCAAGAATGGCTGACTAACTTGGTCAAAATCACAGAGATGCAAAGTGTCAGAGCTGACTCTAGATCCAGTGCTCTTTCTACTACACCACATCTACTGGAAGCTCACATAATGCTATATAAATGTTAAGGAATATGACAACCTGCTACCACACTAGCAAAGAGGACTCAGAAACAAAGTTGAAAAAGTTGTTGCATACACAGATCAAAAGTGTCGGGGGCTGGGTAATGAAGCTGTCTCTAGGAACAGAAGAACTTGAAGTATAGGTAAGACCATTCCAAAGGTAGATCCTCGAAAACAAACCTCCCATCTTGGTTTTAAATCTTGGACTCAGGATAGCAACCTAATAATATCAGACATATTCTACTCTAAGTCACCTGAGCACAAGTGCAGAGCCAGGTATCAACCTTAATCTGAAATCAAAGTCCTCTGTTACCTTTAAAGCTGCCACCTATAAAGATGGCTGAGTGGATTTGATCAAAGCGGCTCAGAAATTTCAATGCTCCAATCTAACACCAGCCTCGACTGTCAAGATGATCTAATAAATGTAAGACAGCCCTAATATTACTAACACCAGACACATGGGTCAGTAATTATCATTGTACTCAAGACTAGCTAGCTTAGAGAAGTAAACTTAAAATTATCACAGCTACATTTTCACTAGGTAGGTTTTCATCCAGCAGAATGCATTCAAGACAACACGTGCACATTTATTACCCTTTTGGCAGCACATGGTCTGGTCACAGTGACAGGCTATAGAACACATCTTAGTGTTTCATTAGAGCCTTGTTGTGACCATGGGAGCTTGGCACTATTTAATTCTGACTAAACTCCAAATCAATAACTTGTTAAAGAAAGAAACTGTGCCCTTGAGGGGCTACCAGAGTAAAAAGTTACCAACCTCAGCTTGTTTGCACCAAATGCTGATGTTTCTACGCTGGGCTTTTGTGAAATGGTCCCATGCCTTCTGTTTGGAGGCGGAATGGTACACAGCTAGTATCTGCTCAACTGAAGCGTCAGATCAGCAGTTGAATCAGGTCAGAGTATCATCCAGGGTTGGCAAAAGACGGGAGAAAAGAAATAAGAGAAGCATCAGGCTTGTATCTTCTCATATGGCACCAGTAGGCTGTGGTTGTGCTCAGAAAACGTGATATGTGTTGGGGTACCATGATCTTAAAGAAGACTCAAAGGCAGAGATATCAGTATAGAGAATGAAGAAAGGGAACTCCAGAAGGTTTGGGGTGAAATTGTGACTAAATTTTTAATATAGGCAGTCTGTATTCATCCAGGCAGGTGAGGCAAGAGTTGTGGTGAACGTGATTTAGTACTAATGACCCAGCACAGCATGGTAGTGAGTGGCGAACTTGTACCAGCTTCTTCTGACCATAGGCTTCTTTCATAAACTAGCCTTTCAAAATGAGCTTGCATACTTCACTTCAACAGAATCCATCCTTTTGTTATTCTGAGGTATATTTAAGGAGAAGCAGCAAATTGGAACCTAAGATGAAAGGAATCTATTTTAAGTCTATGTAGATGGGCTCGTTGACTGAAGAAATAGAAGTTTTATGGAAGAACACTGTGCAAGTGCAGTTCTAAAGCATATTTTTCAGAGTCTCTTAAAAAATGTCAAACAGAGAAATGTGTACAAATATTCTGGTGCTTTTACCTAACCAATTAAAGAGAGGGGAAACTTAGACATGACTTTTCGGGGAGAGAAACAGAAGGATAAGAGCCTCTTCCTGGGTGGGTAGTCACAGTAAGAAAATCCAGAGGTGTTATTTTTTTTTCTTTACAGCCCTGATTGTACCCTGTCTGTGAATGATTTAGGGATTTATAGTTCGTGATGCTTGCTGCTCTTTTTTCTATTTGTTTTGAAGTCCTAAAAACATGTGCTTTCTCTGCCTGGATTCTATGCCCATGTATATTTTCAAAATAAAAATGGAAAATGAAAGAACTCTTCCTTAATCCAAATTATGTATGAGTCAAGTATGGAAAGTCACATATGGGAAGAGTGGGCCTTAATTGTTTAAAAGCCAAATCATAAAACTATACCCTTATTTTTAAGGTGAATGTAGTTCCTTACTCAAAAGATAAGAGTGCATAGTTGTATAATATGTTGAACTAAAAGTATCACTTGAGAATTTTTCAATCTGTCTCATTTAAGAGACCTTGGAAAGGTTTGGAGTAGTTGTCGTCGTTGTCATCGTCGTCGTCGTTGTTGTTGTTCTTTTTTTTTTTTTTTTTGT